>CAIGRQ010233975.1:6663-16775 GCA_903798375.1 Fraxinus sp. D2006-0159 | reverse complement strand
CAAATTAATATCCATCAAACACACTTTAAATGTCTAAGAGCAATGTAAGTCTTACCATTTCCCATAAAAAATTTGACAATCAGTCATTCCAGCTCTATAGTTCAACCAATGATATATATAATGGATATATTGAACTTAAAAAACTATAAAAAAATGTTTCATTCGATCATGGTCTCTATCTGAATTTCGAGCCTATAATCCAATCGATATATATTTAGGAGAAAAAAATAAGAATCTGATTCGTTGTCACTATTAGTGTACTATGCACTACATCAACATGGCACATATATACTAAAAGCTAGTTGGTTCGTATCCAAAAATCAGCCTAAAAAAACAAATATTCTAAATCATATCCCGAAAACAAAGGCCTTTATGCTCATGTAATATGTGCACTTTTTTGTTTCCCACTCACTCTTTTTAGTGGTTCACGAAAGGTGCAAAGAGCACCGAATATAATGGGTGCATTAAGATATAGAGCGTGCCTGGGTGCACGGCCAATTACAATTCAGACCGTTAAAGAGAAAAAATCGAACAGTTAATAAATTTTTAATTGAACATAATCTGACAATATTGCAATACCAAAGTCCGGCCATAATACTCCAAGGAGTGTACATCTAACATTATTCAATAAGATGGTGTATCCTTAATCTTAACAAGGAGAGTACATCTAACATTATTCAATAACCATTTGAGCTGACACTTCTCTAACCGAATACAAAATGATAAATCTCTAAAATAATTCACCTATATGAATGTGGAAATTCCCATTCAATCTTTATTTATAAGAATGGACAAGAAAAAAGAGTTGGCCATAACAGTACACACAGTGTTCTCTTTTCTTCTCATCAAACATTCAAGTATCCAAAAACCAAAAGACACGACATATTTTAAAGAAACACAAGCAAATTTCAACAGCATCATCAATGGCTACTAATCCGAATCCCTCAATGCTTCATCAATGCAACAACCTTCTGCCAAGCGGGCCTGGCCAGAATATCAGCACACCAAGCACTAACATGAGGGCGTGCATCGAAAAGTGATTTAATTTTAGAGCCCATCAGGTAGTTAAGAACTGGCAAGTGATGCAAATCAGCCAATGTGAATGAATCTCCTCCCAAATACTTGGATTGCGTGAGGCGCGCTTCGTAGACGTCGAGAACTTCGGCAAGTTTACCTTCGTGCTGTGTGACAATGGCTTCGTCGGTTGTACGGCCGAGTATGGGCTTTATTACTAGCTCGTAGGCAAGTTTAGAGGCTTGAGGATCAAATCTCTGACCTTCAACCTCTGTCCATACTGAAAGGATTGCCATTTTCTTTGGATCGGGGGTTATCAGTGGGGTTCCCTTATCAGCATATCTGTGAGCAATGTATTGAGCTATTGCCCTTGATTCTGCATTGTAATGTTTTCATATGTTAACAGAAAACTTTTGAACATAAACATGTCTATAGATTAGGTTCTCGGGATCTGGTTGAATCAAATCGCTTAAAAGTTTAACCTTTGAGAGAGGCATTTTTTATTTAGCACGTCTGGTCTTAGATTTTAATCCATGTCAATTTTAAATTTTAACTACATATTTTATGTGATCCACAATTTTTTGACTACACATTTTATTAACTTTTATCAAAATCTATTAAATCCTCTTTTGGCAAAGATTAAAATTGAATTTTTAGTAGATTTTGTTGATGAAATATGTGGTTCAAAAATTGTGAATCCATTAAATATGTGATTACAATTAATTGTTGACTTCAACATGACTTAAAATTTAGATTTTAATCCTTACCAAACATGGGTTGCTTTTAATCCCCACCAAACAAGGGCTTTGGCAAAATTTAGGTTCCATTTGAAATAATTTTTTTTTTTACTTTTACATCGTGTAGTAGAGTTCTTGAAGGAATGTACCTTATTTTTTGTTTAAAAATTAATTTTTAAAACTACTTACTATTTCAAAAATAGTTTTAGAGAAAGTCACATTGACCAGCTTCCTCTAAAAATTCTTGTAACTATCAAATGCGCATTCATAAAATTAGTTAAATTGGTCCAAACTCCAAAGCAACTTTAAAATTCAAATGACTCTTTTAACTTCAAAAGTTATGTCAAATAGCCCTTAGTCTTTCATATATAGGCCTTTATACATGTTTTTATTAGAGGCCAAAAACAATTTATTGACGAGTGATAGAAAAACTAAAGGATTGCACATGTATATAACTATTTACATAATAGTTTACGAAAAGATGATGTGACGAGATTTCATCAATCAAATAACTTGTCACTTACATTTTGACACATCATCATTATGTAATCCATTATGTAAATAATTATGTACAATAAACATTTATCAAAGTAAAAGCAGATTTAGATTAGCTTAAATGTTAGAAAAGAAGGTGTTTGGACAATAAGCCAGCATTTAAGCTAAGCCAAAAAGGCAAAAACACTCTAAATGTAACATCATTTTTTGGTCTAATCTATGTTGACCTTGCTGGTCATAAAAGCATCACTTGTTAGACAGGTAGGAAAAAATTATTTATTTAGATTAATATCTTTAACATAATCCTCGTGTGCAAGATTGAACCAATCGATATTTTTGACTTTTTTAGCTTTGATATAATATTGAACCAATTTATCTAAAGTTGAAGCTAATAAAAACAAAATACATTTACTGTATAATTTAGGGTTCAAAAAGTCAGTGAAAATGAAACAATTAATCTACATGGAGAGAGAGATTTACCAAAGAGTGTCAAGTCTCCATCTTCAAGGACTGGTACTTGACCAAATGGCTACACAAATCAGAAAACAATCATTTCAGTAGAAGCAGAAAATTTTAAAAAATAATGAAAGAAAAATACTGGATGTGTTCATAATATGCTTACATGGAGTTTTACGAAATCCTCCGTCTTCTGCTGGCCAGTTGCTAAATCAATATACACGAACTCATAATCAAGTTCTTTCTCTGCTAAGGTTACAAGAACTCTTTGTGTTGCTATAGAAAAAGGGAGTCCATGAACCTTGATTGCCATCACTGTAAAATACTCAATACAAGAAGAACAAGAAAAAGGTTTACTTTTAGAATAATGATTTGATAATATGAATGATGATATGAAGGGGGTATTTATAACTATTAACACTTCCGGGTCCATCTTAAAAAGATTAACATTATAAATGAGTTGTTTGGTAGAGATTAAAATCGGATTAAAATTGAAAAATTAGCTGTTATTGTTGACTTTTATTAGACGAGTGAGATTCAATAACTGCTATATTTTCAATTTTTATATTAAGAGTCTGTTTGGTAGAGATTAAAATCGGATTAAAATTTAAAAACTGACCGTTATTGTTGACTTTTATTAGACTCGTGTGACCCAATAACGGCTATATTTTCAATTTTAATTGGATTTTAATCTCTACTGAACGGGGCTTAAGAGTGGAAATTTAAGTCCTTATAAATTGTTTTATATTTTCATCTATCTCTTAACATGTCACCATAAAATGATGGTTCGTTTGAACAAATCACCCTTGAAATTTGTGTGCTCGTTTTTTGAACCTTAATCAGATCGAATTGCTCATTAAAGTTAAATGAATTCTGACATCATTTTTAAACTTGTAATTTCATTTTCAAATGTCAATCTTATCATAAGGAATAATCCAAACCCTTATAATTAGTCGATATTTTTATCTTTATTCGACATTAGATTTATCCCTTAACAATAACAATAAAATAGTGTGGTTTATTTTATTTTTGAGTTCTGGAATGATTTCACTATTTTTAACAGTTTTTCTTTATTGCATATTGAGGACATTTAATGCACGATATTAAATCTTGTTTATTATATTTTCCAAAATCAGGTCAAATTCACATATGAAAGTGCCCAGTTATGTTTGGGAGTGTTTCTATTCATTCATATTAGTTTACAAGTTGCTTTGTTTTTTTATTGCAACTTAAACAGGGAAGAGATAAAATAGGTTGCCCACCGAATAGTTCTTTGAGCCTTTCAAGATTTATATTTAATTCAGCACCATCTGTATATGGACCTGCAACTTCTTGGAATATTAAACGTTTTAAGAGAGGATTTTTAATTGGATTTTTGGTCAACTTTATGAGATTGTGTAGGGTGGATCTTTCTTTAGTTAACATGATAATGAGAATTATCAATCATCTAAGTCATTAATTTTCTCTATATTCATTAATTTAAACTCGACTGCTAATTTCTCTATAGTCATTAATTTGTAGGTAGCTTCACCTACCTACAAATTGTAAGACTGCTAATTCATAAGGAAACCACATGTTGGGGGGTAGATTGAGTGGAAAGTTGAGTAGGTGGTGGAAAGTTGAATAAATTCAAATTTGCAAGTCGTTTCATAAATTTAAACTCGACTACGTAACTTGTGCTATTTAGTTATCAAATATAGTACATCACTACATGGATAAAATAGCAAAGATGAAATGCAAAAGGAATAAGAAGAGGAAGAGGATAGGATTTTGGGAATCAATATTTTGATTCATTAAAATGAAATTTCTAACCGTTGGGTCCCACACAAGAGATAAAAAGTCAACAAATTCAGCTGGATGTGATGGTTAATGGTAAAAATTTTCATTCTTTTGTCTATAAATTTGCCTCAAACAAGGGCCAGGTAGAAAATGAGTTCAAAAGTTGTATTGTTTTCTACTATAATTGATGTTAGAAAAATGGGGCCCCAGTTGTTGAACCTATGCAATAATTGTGATAGTCGAGCCTGCCTTCACACGGTTCCTAACATGGTAATACTAACGTATATAGAATAATATCTAGATAAGATAACTTAAGTAGTTGTGGCATATTTTGTGTAGACTCAATGACTTGTGGAGGTGAGACATTTTATGTATTAGACAAAAATTAATATAGTTTATTAATGTGAGTATTAATAATTTAAATGTGACTTTTAGAGAGTTAAAATGAATAGAGTGGAAGCACAAACATAATCAATTTCTTTATCATGAATATAATTAGATCTTTATGCATGTGAAATCTCACCTTGGATCCACAACTTATAGGATATCACATAGAAATCTTTATGCATGTGAGTGCATCGAACTCCAAAGTTTTAATAATTGTTATATTCTCCATATTTTTCTTGAGAAACAATTTTATAAACTCAAGGCCGAGTCCCACTATTTAGCACATATCTTCTCTTATAACAATTTTGTACAAAAACCCATCCGTAAACTGACTTATTTATCCATCATAATTAAATATAAATAAACGAAAAATTCGACAGAATATATATTATCCCTCATTTCTAAGCACGCAAATTAGGATATTTTGACATAAACTATCACCAAGGACGAAATATGCTAATTAATGTGATGCTACAAATAAAAATTATAGGGCGTATATAATAATCCTTGTATGAATTCAAGATTTTAGCTTCACTTTTTCCCGATGCTAAGAGCGTAAGTAATTTGCTAATTAAGCTATCTAGTTTACTTATAAGTAAATATTTATTAAACTCTAAACTAAACAATTTTTTATTAATCAGATTTGGGTGTCACTGTGACAGGGCCACTTTGTTAGGGGAAATTCGAAGCCAACCTTTGGCATTTTGAATTTCAATGCTCACATAAGCACACTTTCACAAAAATAAGTTAAGGAAAAGGAATATAAACAAATTAGACAGAGAGATGTAAAAATGGCTCAGAATTATTTGGTACTCAACATTTTTTTTCACGATTGTGCTACATGTACATAACAATTTATATAATGGTTTGCGATCATGCGATGTAACGAGATTTAATTGGATCAAAATCTTATCAATTAAATAACTTTTCCACTTAAATTTTGTTACTCATCATTATGTAAAACATTATGTAAATACTTGTGTACAAGAAGTATTTTCCTATTATCAAAACCATCTATTAACAAGAAAAATGAAGAAAGTCTATGGATACAGGAAAAGGTCTCGTGGATGCAGGTAATTATATCCTACCTAAAGGATGGAACACTCTCTAAGGATAAAAAAGAGGCAAGAACACTACAAGAGCTGTTAGATATACACTTCAGGACGACATCCTGCTCTAAGAACATAAAGATGAAGTAGTATACAGCGTAATGAGGACAACCTATACAAGAACCGATTACCAACATTAGCCCTCGGCCATTTGCAAAATGATGTATTGATTTTGTTCGACCGTTGCCTTGGGGGAAGATCTAATATGATATTCATGATCGTGGCTATAAATTATTTCACGAAATGGGTGGAATCAGAGTCCTCACGAGCATCACTGAGGCGAATACTTGAAAGATGGACTCGTGCGTTTTATTAAAAATCAATGGCCTATATTTATAGGTAAGACTTAGAACTATACGAGTACAATAGTCATTCATATATAATAATTAATTTACAACAATACTAAATTTTTTGCCACAATCTGATTCGATGCACCAAATGGGGCATCCCTTCGGTCCATTTATGTTTAGTTCTACTATTAATCAAGTATGGAGCTTCATTTTTTTTAATTGGGTAACTATTTTTTTTTTATTTTTTTTTATTTTTTTTTTTTGACGTAGGAACCCGCAGCCGCTACTCGTGAGTGCATACCAGGTGAACCTCGCAACTAAATTTTAATTTGATTTCAAAAACTCTGTCACATTCCGTTAACTAGACTGATGAAAATTGATGAATTGATAGTCGATAAATAAAGCATGTCATATATTTCACTAAAGTTCTATAAATTTCACGTTGCAACTAACGATTGCGTGTGATGATCATTATTTATTACTATCGCATATATTTCACGTCGCAACTAACGGTTACGTGTGATCACCATCATTGTTGACTATTGGGTAATTGGTTTCTGCAATGGGATGGGCAATGTTGTCTAAATTGAAATTTCTAAAATACTAACATTTTAATTTTAGACACATTTTGAAAATCGAAACTCTTCAAAAATTTTCTAATTTCGAATACTGAACAAAAGTTTTCTATCTTTTATTTTTAACAAAATTCAGAAACTTTTGATACAAAAATTAACTTAACAGGGGCTTTAATTCATATAAAAATTAACACAGAACTGAACCTAATATTATTAATTTTATTGTGGACACTATTTTAAGTCTCTTTTCTAGCGACCACTTGAAGAACACGCATCTTTACTTTCAAACTTTGAATTCCAAGTTCATGTTCCAACAATCACTTGAAGAATTATATTGATTGTGGTGTTTTTATAAATTAATTAATATAAACAGTTTTTTTCTAAGTTAAATATTGAATTTATATATAACTCCTATTTGATGTAGTTAAAAATGAGATTTTTAGAGTATTTTGACAAAATTTGATGAAATGTGTTGTGGCTGAAAAGTTAATAAAAGTTATAGATCCCGTGAAATGTATAATTTAAACTAATTCTTGACTTTTACCTAAAAAATTTATCAATATCTTAAGCCACACCAAATGACAAAATAAAAATTACAAATTTTAACATAACATATCTATCACATTTTATATCTGTTTCCACGTGTCGTGCTGTGTGGTGAGGGTTAAATATCTAAATTATCACTAAACTTTTATATATGCTTCTTATTATCATTGAACTTCCAAATATCTTTCTAGTCGTCATTGAATTTTTTTCAAATGTTTTTAACTTGTCATTAAACTTTAAATATTTTTCGAATTGTCAATGAACTTATTAAAATATTATCTTATTCATTGACAATCCGAAAAATATTTAAACTTATTAAAATATTATCTTATTCACTATTCAATCACTCATCGCAATAAAAGTGATAAATTTATCAAAATGGTATCACATCCGTGGTGGTGATATTTAACCTTGTTTCTTGAAAATGCAAAGGTGAAGATAAGAGATGCATTGATTACTACTGAAAATGGACCACCATTCATACTTTTGGCTTCTCAAAAATAAAGAAAATCATGGTTGGATCCATATCTTAGTTACAGTCACAGACAGATACTTTTTTACTTTCCGAATCTTGGTTGAGCTTGTCAGCATAAAGCCTCAGCCTTAGTGCCCTACTCCTTCTCCTTAACCCAATTTTCTGTTCTCTCCGTATAATTTAATTTTTTTCTGTTGTGTTCATTTTTTATTCAAATTACATATTGAACTCTAATTAAAGCTGTGTTTCACATGCATGTGTCTAACTGTAAAATGGACGATTTTCGTTTATTGAGAAGTAGTTTTCAATTGTTAAGTTACAAGTAGTTATTTATCAAAATTTAATGTAATTATAAAATAATAAAATGGAAAAAAATTTATATCAAAAAGGAAACATTGACAACTTTCTACAGTATTAAATATAGTATCAGGGACAAATTTAAGGCCGAAGTGATAGCGGGTAAAACCTTCAAACTAATTAGATTTTATTTTTTTTTTTGATTTCATTTTAGTTTTGAATTACAAAACATAATATTCACTGTAACTCATAATATATTTGCAGTTAATTATTATATTAGTTGTATGGTATTAAAATATGAGTGACACATAATCATTATATAAATAAGATTAGAGATGCATTTTTTTTTTTGAACTCCATTTTTATATACACTAGTTATAGTTGAACATGTATTGCACGTTACGTTAAAATATTTTATAGGTGCTATAAAAATAATATTATAAGATGTGAGAATATAAAAAAATAATTAATACAAATTGTTTACGTGGAATAAACTTTTGATTCAAATGAAATAAAAACTAGTTTATGAAAACAATTTAAATAGTTGAGGAAGTCAATTAGAATAGTCCCTCCATTGACCCTTTTAATCTTAACGAATATCATCATTTATTCATATTCGTTTAATATTTATTGAATATATTAATTGAAATTATTTATTATAGATATGCATTATGTCCCCTCATTTACCTTCTTTGTATCTTAATATTCATTAAATAAATCAACTAGAAGAAAACTGTAAAAATATTCATCTTTTGTTTCAATTAAGTGGAATAAATTTGTCAAATATACATTAATCATAACTAAATAATTGATAAAATAATTCTGTTCAAATGTTTATATAAATAAAATACATATTTTAAAACGAAAATGCAATGAATCTGTCAACTATGGTTAAATAAATTAAATACATATTGAAAAACGAAAAAAGTATGGTATTATTGAAATAATTAAATACATAGCGAAAATAAAAAAAAAAGTAAGGTATTATTGAAATAATTGAATTATATTAAGGATAGAATTGTCCAAAAAATAATTCTCACTTGATGTTATATATAATATATTATAGATCATATTATATGGGATTGTGAGGATATGATGATCATCTTAGTTCTTGAGAATACATTATACCTATGTGTGACAAATTTTATAAAATTATAAGTTGGTGAATTTTATAAAATAAATGGGAACTTGTAGGCTTCTCTATGCAGTTTATATATTTCATCAATCCTATAAAGATAACCTTATTTTCATTTTAAAACAAAGAAGAAGCATAACTTTTTCTTACATTTTTCATAATATGCCCTACATTAAATAATGATTTAAATAGAAATAATTCATATTTTTTTATATAATAATGCACATTAAATAGGTCATATTAAAAAAAAAACTTTAAAAGAAATCAATTGTACTTTCAACAAAAAAAAAAAAAGTAACCTTTAACAAAATCTTTTTTATTTTTATTTTTTTGCTAACATAGGAACCCGTAGACACTACTTGTGAGTGTCGCTTCATGTGCAGTAACCCGTAAACCACACAGGCCTTGGTGCGACAAGCTCGACCGAGAAAGTATTAGTAGGGAATTCGAACTCGTGACTTTCGATCTCCGCATTCACCTGTTCCACCAACTCAACCACCCTCGAAGGGGTAGCAAGTCTATTTTTTATGGGATGAATATTGTTACGAGTTTAAGATACTTCATGGATAAATAGCAGAAAATCTCCCTAGAAGTGTTTCTATGTTTGATATGCCCCTTATCTATTGAAAATCGCAAGAAACCTCCATATTTGAAATATTTTGTTTGAAAACCCCCTACCTTCAAGATTTGTTAAATTAACCGTTAAAAACGGTAAAAATCCCGAAATAAAAAGGAAATAATTGCACCTAAACTAACTATTTATTTATTTGTTTGTTTTTTTTTTTTTTTTTTTTTTAAATTATATTCAAAAATGTTT
>CAIGRQ010233953.1:0-14979 GCA_903798375.1 Fraxinus sp. D2006-0159 | reverse complement strand
TTGATAGAATTTTTTTCAATTGTCAAAAACAAAAAACAGCTAGAAAACATAAAGGACAATGCTAGGAGTACAGGATTTTGAAAATAAACAATAGGGGGGGTGGGTGGTGGAGTTTTGGCCATTTTTTTAATCACATGGGGCCCACCCATGTGAGTTAAATTTAAAATCCTGTGTCATTTCCTGTAAAAAAAATTCTGTACTTGAGTATTAACTCAAACATAAAACCACCAAAACATTGGGAAAACAAATTCATTCAAAAGGTTGTAAACTGGGCGTGTGAGTGAAAATGGGAAAATGAATTCCATGCAAAATTTTTGCTATCAAACATAAATTAAAAGTGGAAAATGAAATATTTTTTCCTACTTCCATGAAAAAAAATTACATATCAAATAGGGCCTAAAATTTTATTCATTATATTATAAAGTGTTACTTATCCATTACCCGACGAAAAATGATATACTATATCTATTAGATGACCATCCAGCGAAGAAAACAACTAACTTTTCTTGATTCAAGACTTTTGGAAGTGGCTGATGGACTCGTGCACTAAGCACTTGTTTGATATTTAAGGGAAAGAAATTACAAAAGAAACATGTGATGACACCACAAGTGACATCTAATCCTGACCAGTTTCCCCGACACACTGACTCAATGCAATCAACATCAATTGATGTAACTTAGCCCACGTTTGTCATCAATTATTTGTCAAATTTATTTTCAACCATGGGATTCATAATTTTTACCTTTTCAACTATACATTTCATTAATTTTTATCAAAATCTAATGAAAATTTGAGTTTTAACAAAATCAAACAGGGACTTAATCATCTAGAGGAGTCCGATCAAATCAAAATAAAACGACTACTAATAAGTAACGACTAAAACAATTACATGTAATGATGTTAAAGTGGATCGAGCGATACGATATCGGAGACACTGAATTGCCATGCAAGTTCCTTTTGCACAACAAAACTTGGTCTAATCTAGATAAGCATGCTTAATTCAGTATGAGGGTTAACATATAAGGTGAGATTAGTATAGGGAAGATGAAAATGACCCTTCAAGAATTTCAGCCCTACACACCAACTGGACAGACACAAGACACCTCAAAAGTTCTCCTCATAGCCTGCCTTTGCCAAGAGAGTTTTTAAAGCTCAGTGGAATTTCTTACTCAGAATACAAGAGCACACTTTTCCATGCATATACAAGGAGTCATGAATTTCTTTCTTTTTTGAGTCTCTTGTTTTTTTCTGAAGTGATAGGGGGTGGGGGTTGGGGGGTGGGGGTGGGGTATCCATATATTTATCTTTACTTTCTTTACAAGTGGAAGATAAAAAGCAAAGATTTCTTACCTCTACTTTTACTTTTTCAGCTCTCTCTTTAAGACTATTCCATCTTAATAATAAAGCTTAAATCCACATTACATATATTGGAAGGGGAAAGAGGAATAAAGCAGAAAAAAATAAAAAGTTTTCCCTGCAGTTTGTTTCTTCCATGCAGTCAATACATACAACATAATTATTTATTGATCACACTTGAAAAATGATTTGTAATGATGTATTAATAATCATAATCTTTTACCTCTTTACATCCAACTTTGTGCTGCAGGCACATGTCTCCAACTGTGGGAATTGCAATTGGAACCAGAAAAATTGTTCAGAATACATATATTTAAACACACTCATGCAACAAAGTACAACATTTTTGAACTGCTAGCTGCACATGTGCCAAGCAAAATGTACCAAGATCGAGGGATCATATACAGGATTTATAGTGAGCTTCTACTTAGGCACAGGCTTGTTTGGGTTCGATTCCATTTCCACAAGAACCAGAACATAACCGAATCGAAAATCAATGGTTCTTTGATAAAGGAATCGAGCCGAAATCATTCGGTTCTATTTGTAATATTGGAACTGAACTCGAACCATTTGGTTCTGGTTTGGTTTGGTCCGATTCTAGCACCAAATTTTTGAAAAAGAAAAGAGTTAATGCCCTGTTTGAACTACATTATTTTTTTCATTCTCATTATTCTACTCATTTTCAACCATACATTCTTCAATAAAAAAATATTTTCCATCACATCAATAACTTTTTCTTCCTTTTCAGCTACATATTCCCCGTCACATTAATTAAAAAATGCATTCTTGAAGTAAAAATGTGCACCAAACGGAGGCTAACTTTAGGTAAAAAAATTTGAAAAAAGATTACTTAATCGGGTCATGATCAGGAATGAAAAAGAAAAAAAATAGAAATGGTTTCAAGTTCAAGAATTGAAAACATTTGATTCTAGGTTCCAATAACCAAAACCAGTTGAAAACATACTCAGAAACGATTTGGTTCGATTCAAGGTTTAGGATTAGTTCTGATCTGGTTCTATGGTTCTGGACTTCTGGTCCTTCTCGCCTACTCCTTCTCCTCATCGAAACCCAATTTTTAGTAAATGCAAAAGGATCCATTTCCCAAAATCTTTTTCTTGAATTTAATAAAACTGTGGTTACAAATGAACTGCAAATAAAAAAGTATGCTGCACAAAGTTTTGTTCTTATCTGTAGAATCAACACTGACTATATAACTTTTAATTTTCGAAAGGGTTACCTCGAGACTACTATCACGCATAATTGGCAGAAAATTTTCATGGGCTGCAAACTGGTCCCCAACAATTTTGAAATAAGTACTACTTTGGTTTCTGGGAATTGCTGAAAATAGAAAAAAATAGATAAGAAAACGCGTTTACTCTTTGGTCGATGAGATGAACCATTTTGGTCATTTCATATAACGTCCGAAGATTCATTACAGTTAGAATCTTTGCACGACGAAAGATGATTTAGTTTTATACAAAATTGTTTCTAATAGTCATTATTGTCAATTATCTTTGGGTCAATGAGACCAGATATCTCTGTAAATAGTGGCATATATTGATTACTACCCACTTTTGCCTCTTTAATTACATAGCCATGGAAAATTCAGCATTCTTGATTGCTCAATGTGCAATTTCATCATCTCACACTAAAAGTAAAGGCCATTCTATGATTAAAGCTAAAGGGTATTTCTGTCTTATGAATAAAAAGAGGACATGATCAACTTTACTTTTGTCCCCCTATGGCCTAATCTGAACTTCAAATTTCTGTTATCCAACGGCAGTTTTTCAATTAACTATAAACCTTCTTTATTCCCTCTTCTCTATTCCTCTCCTTGCTTTGTTAATGTTTATGGGCTGGTCGAGAACATAATTTAAATAAATAAGTTCTCTTTTTATCAGTTTAAACTTTACGTGTGATACTATCACTTACCATAAGTTGGCCCAGATGTTCTGCGCTTCGAGGCAGCCATCTCCTAATCCTTAGGCCAGCTACTTGAAACAACTAGCACAAATGTACGTTTATGGGTAGGATGCTAGACAGTATATATTTAGTACACTTTTTAATAATATGGGCCACAAGCTTAACTTTTGACGACCTTGCCGTGCTGTATGAGGAGAGGAGCACTCCCAGTGTACGGTTTAAAACAAGATTTGCACCAATTTTGATTATCTTTGATGTCTTCTGGGCTGAAGGAAAAAGGGAAAGCAGAGGGAGAGAAAAGGAGGGATTATCTTCTTACTTGAACTTGAAGACTCTTTTATCACAAGATGATTGATTCTTTAAACCAATACACAATTGAAGTTTCTTAGATTCCTTCAACTTTTCATCCCTTTTCAGGGAAATTCAAAATCATTCAGTCTCTTAAAATCCCTTGTTAGTTCTTCCACTCCTTCCAAACTCACTTTCCATGAAAAATTTCCAACAAAATATGGTGCACTTCTTTGTTTTAATACTAACACTCTTCTCGCTTGTGGGTACTTGTTTTCCTTCCTCCCTCATTTCTGATTTTCATGCTCTGATTTCACTCAAACAAGGCTTTGAATTCGAGTCTAATCCGGCCATAAGTTCTTGGAATTCTTCTAAGCCAACCTCAATCTGTTCATGGGCAGGAATCAAATGCTTCCAAGAACGTGTAATCTCGCTTAATGTATCGAACTTGGCTCTTTATGGCTCAGTTTCTTCTGAAATTTCCAGGCTTGATAACCTGGTGGAGCTTTTCATTGATGGCAACAATTTCACTGGTGAAATCAAGATTGAAAATATGGGAAATCTCAAATTTCTTAACATTTCGAACAACCAGTTTAGTGGAAATCTGAATTGGAATTACTCTAGTCTGGCCAATTTGGAGGTGTTTGATGCATATAACAACAACTTTTCTGCTTTGCTTCCCGTGGGAGTGCTGGATTTGAAGAATCTCAGGCACCTGGAATTAGGAGGAAATTACTTCTATGGAGAAATCCCGGCGAATTATGGGAATATGATTGGATTAGAATACTTGTCCCTGGCTGGAAATGATCTTCAGGGAAAAATACCTCCAGAATTGGGCAATCTCACTAACTTAAGGGAGATTTACTTGGGCTATTACAATGTTTTTGAGGGTGGAATTCCAAGGGAATTTGGCAAGCTGGTGAATCTTGTTCATATGGATCTTTCAAGTTGTGAATTGGATGGTTCAATCCCTCCTGAATTGGGGAATTTGAAGTCAGTGGACACAATTTTTCTGCATCTGAATAGACTATCCGGGATAATCCCCAAGGAATTAGGCAACTTAACAAGCCTGGTAAATCTTGATCTTTCTTTCAATGCACTCACTGGTGAAATCCCATATGAGATGATCAATCTCAAACAGCTCAGGCTTTTAAATCTGTTCTTGAACAGATTACATGGGCCGATACCAGATTTTGTTGCTGATTATCCTCAATTGGAAGTTCTTGGGCTCTGGATGAACAATTTTACAGGCACTATCCCGGCAAATCTTGGCCAAAATCAGAATCTGCAGGATTTGGATTTGTCTTCAAACAAGCTCACTGGTATCATTCCTAAAGGGGTTTGTGCCTCAAAACAGCTTAGAGTACTAATTCTGTATAAAAATTTTCTTTTTGGGTCAATACCAGAGGACTTGGGCACATGTTCGAGTCTTGTTAGGGTGAGGCTGGGGCAAAACTACTTGAATGGTAGCATCCCAAATGGGTTCATTTACTTGCCTGAGCTAAACTTTCTTGAATTGCAGAACAATATGTTGTCGGGGATCTTGTCTGAACGTGGTAATTCTTCGTCGAATCCAAGTAAATTAGGTCAAATGAATCTGTCCAACAATCAATTTTCAGGAATTTTGCCATTTTCTCTTTCAAATTTATCTTCCCTCCAAATCCTTTTGCTTAGTGGAAACAATTTCTCTGGTCCAATCCCTCCTTCTATCGGTGAACTTCACCAAGTTCTAAAGCTTGATCTTAGTAGAAATTCTCTTGCTGGCAAAATCCCACCTGAAATTGGTAATTGTGTTCATCTGACTTATTTGGACTTGAGCCAGAACAGTCTATCTGGCTCAATTCCACCAGAAATATGCGATAATCGAATACTGAATTACTTGAACCTATCGAGAAACCACTTGAATGATACCATTCCGAATTCAATAGGTTCGATGAAGAGTCTAACAACAGCTGATTTTTCGTTCAATGATCTCTCCGGTAAGCTACCTGAATCGGGCGAATTTTCAGTCTTCAATGCATCTTCCTTTGCGGGCAATCCTCGACTCTGTGGATCCTTATTACACAATCCTTGCAATGTCACAGCACTGACTAGTACACCGGGAAAGTCTCGTGGTGCATTCAAGCTAATATTCGCCCTTGGTCTTCTAATGTGTTCTGTAGTCTTTACGGCTGCAGCTATAATCAAGGCTAAGTCATTCAAGAAAAATGCCTCTGAATCTTGGAAAATGACTGCATTCCAAAAGCTCGACTTCACAGTTTCCGACGTCCTGGAATGCTTAAAAGATGGCAACGTGATCGGTCGAGGTGGTGCTGGAATCGTCTTCCACGGCAAAATGCCTAATGGAGTCGAAGTCGCAGTCAAAAAACTCCTAGGATTTAACGGCATTAACAGCCATGATCATGGATTTCAAGCTGAAATTCGAACACTAGGAAACATTCGACACAGAAACAT
Source organism: Fraxinus sp. D2006-0159 (assembly GCA_903798375.1). NCBI lineage: Eukaryota > Viridiplantae > Streptophyta > Magnoliopsida > Lamiales > Oleaceae > Fraxinus > Fraxinus sp. D2006-0159. Next base: position 8,957 of record CAIGRQ010233953.1, on the reverse strand, counting down.
CGTAAGACTCCTCGCATTCTGTTCCAACAAGGACACAAACCTTCTTGTGTACGAATACATGAGAAATGGAAGTTTAGGAGAGGCATTGCATGGGAAAAAAGGTGGATTCTTGAGCTGGAATATTAGGTACAAGATTGCATTGGATGCTGCAAAGGGATTGTGCTATTTACATCATGATTGCTCCCCATTGATCCTGCACAGAGATGTCAAATCCAATAATATTTTGTTGAATTCTAGTTTTGAAGCTCATGTTGCAGATTTTGGGCTGGCCAAGTTCTTGGTAGATGGGGGTGCCTCCCAGTGCATGTCAGCAATTGCAGGGTCCTATGGCTACATTGCACCAGGTATGTACATGGTACCTAAATTTATATGTTACACAACATTGTTTTCTGCTATTCTATCATTCCTGTCTGCCTGCCTGTGGTTACTTCGTTTCTTGATTTTGACAACAATTTAACTGTCAACTAAGAAATCCATGGCCGTACCCTCGGTCATCCTTCATTTCAAGCCTACCCTTATTTATGAAAAATTAATTTAAACGAATAATATAAATTTTTTTAGCTAAATGGAGCAAAAACCAAACTGCTGCTATAGTGACAGGTCAATATCACCCGTGATTTGTGGTACAGAGAAAAACAAAAAAGCGCAATGTATAGCATTTTATAGAGAAGCGCACCGAATCAGTGGCGTTTAATTCTGCGCCAGAAAAGTTACACGAGTCAGAGGCAGCAGTTGATAGCTAACATAACAGCGTCGAGTGTCGTGAAAGCTAACAGACATGCACATCATTTTACACCTAAAATTTTATTTTTTAACATATTTGAATTTTTTTTTTTACTTAAATAAAATTTCTGAATATGTTTATATATTAATATTCTTAAATAATTTTTTTTTTTTTTGTAGAATATGCATACACGTTGAAAGTGGACGAAAAGAGTGATGTTTACAGTTTTGGAGTAGTTCTTCTGGAGCTCATAACGGGGCGACGTCCAGTGGGTGAATTTGGAGAAGGTGTGGATATTGTAAGGTGGATCAAACAAGCAACAGATTGTCGAAGAGAACAAGTTACTGATATCATCGATCCAAGGTTAACCGCAGTGCCTCACGAAGAAGCCATGCATTTATTTTTCATTGCAATGCTTTGTATTCAAGAAAATAGTGTTGAAAGGCCAACAATGAGAGAGGTAATTCAAATGCTCTCCGAATTCCCCCGTTCGCCAGAATTTCAATCCTCATCGTCCATCGTCTATCAGCAACCGAAGAAGAAAACCTAAGAAATTAAATGAGAAAATCTGACGTAAAAGTTCTCTCTTGGTTTGAACTAATTTTTCTTTAATATATATGTTCAGTCAGTGATATTTTAACACGTGTGCAAGCCTTCTTTTTGTTGTAGATTTTGGATTATTTTTTTTCAGGAATATTATGAGATTTTGTGACCAAACAGAAGTTAGGAAAATATTTTGAATGTAGTTTTCATTTCAAACTTTTTTTTCTCTCCATTCGCTGTTAGTTTTCAAAATTGTGCACATTTGGTGCATGTAATACCCTAATTATATTTTAATCACAATTCACAATTTCTACTATCCAAGCCCGACAAGAGGGAGTGGGAGGGAGATCTATGAATTTAGGGTCCGTTTGGCAACACTTTCGAAAAGTGAAAAGTCAACTCTAAGATTAAGAATCAACTTTTGTGTTTTGGCAATTTTCTGAAAGTACTCGTAAATTGATCACCAACAACTGTTAATGTCTTCAGCTCATTTAGCAATATCGTCGTTCAAATTTCCAAGTTAGGGTTCGGTCGTGTTCCTTTTTCTTGATTTCTTCACTTCCTTTGTTTTGGATATATAAGTTTGAAGCAATGACACTTGTTGTAGCATAATCGACGAGTGGATATTCGATACAAGTCAAACATTTACAAGTCACAATACATTCGTTTTTAATTAAGCTGAATTTATGAGGATATTAATTTGCTTTTATTTAGGATACATACGCATAGACATAGTAAAGTTCCTTTCTTTTACCTTTGTTTTCACTTTAGCAAGAAAAATCCTCTTTTTTGATTCCATAGTAAATAGAAAATGTTTGATAATAAATAAAGACTCAGTCTCACATGATTCACTTTTTTCTTCTTAAGTTGTATATTTCGTCTATTTTGTCTGAAAGTCTGAGGGAATAACAGAATCCCCTTTTGCACGAGGGTGTTCTATATACGTCTACCTTTTGTTATTTACTCTTCAAGCATTATTATTGGATGACAAATACTAGTGAAATTCAGAATTACACTTGGTCACAAACTGAAGATTGCAAGCAGGAACAATCGAGAAGAGCCTAGAACATGCATCAGCAGAAAATGCACTGCGGGGAACAGACGCACATGCTGGAGAGAAATAGATTCCAACTATGTTATTTGTGTATGATTAGAGTACCAATAGTTTCTTGACACTTGTATAGAGTTGTTAGAATTTGTTGTATATATATTTGTGATTGAATCTTCATATATCATAGTGAATTGAATGAATAAAATTATTATTCCACATCTCATTTTCTTTTTCCTGATTCGTATTTCTGGTTAGCTGGTTTGCTAAACATTGTTCAACAAACTGATCATTTTCTTTCTTTTATTTATTGTCCCTTTTCTTATATGGTATCAGAGTCATGATGATTGAGAATGAAGGCAATAGTGCCGATTCTAATACAAATCAAAACCAAAATACAAATCAATGCGATCCATCTCTTTCTAGCAGTCCATATCTCATTGGAGCTAATGAAAACTCAAGAGCATTGTTGGTAACCCAGATGCAGGATTCTACCAATTACCTCTTGTGCAAAGTCCATGAAAAGAGCTCTTCGAATTAAGAACAATCTAGGCTTCATTGATGGTAGCATATGTGAACCAACCAGTGTAAATAATCCTTTAATGGAACATTGGCTTCGTTGCAGTGATATTGTTATCACTTGGATGCAAAACACCATGTCAGTAGACATTAAGGCAAGCACTCTCTATGCTGAAATAGCACACCAATAGTGGTTGGAGTTGGAGTAGCGTTTGGCCCAACAAAATGCCCCTAAAATATATGAAGTCAAGCAGGGCATTGCAGCCAGCACTGAAGCAGAGTCAAGACATAGTGAGTACTTATTTTTCAAAGCTTAAAACACTACTTGATGAGCTGATGAATTATGAATCTATTCCCAACTGTACTTGTGGAGGATTGAGGACAGTGGTTGAGAGTCATTGGGTAATCAAGTTCCTTATGGGGCTAAATGACTCTTACAAAGGTCTCAAAGTACATATATTATTGATAAAGCCTTTTCCCAAACTGAATGAAGTATATTCCATAATCTAGCAGGAAGAGAAGAGAAGTCTCTGTTGATATGCTTGCCACTGAACGAATGGTGCTGATGTCAAGGAGTGTGGGGGAGAAATGTAATTTGGGACCTTAGAAGAAGTACTATTGTACCTTTTGCAAGATGTCTAGGCATTCATTGGATATGTGTTTTAAGGCAAATAAAGATAAACTAGCCTGCACTCAATGCAAGATGCCAGGACATAACATAGATAATTGTTACAAAATTCATGGATATCTACCAGATCACAGGCTTCATGGAAGAACACAGGCAAATGCCATTTGCAAATCATAACGCTACTCCTTTGGAACCTGCACAGGAGCAGATTAGTGACATAAATCAAGTCAGTTTAACTCAAGAGCAATATGCACAGCTGATGGCATTGTTGAAACCACAAACCAGTGAATCCCATGAACTTACCCCAAAGCACATTGATACATCCAGAATTTCTGGTACTTATATGTGTTTGTCAGCTTACAACACAAAGGTTGAGCCTAACTTAACTTTACCTTGGGTTGTGGCTACTGAGGCTACAAACCATATGGTCTGTTCAACTTCATTCCTCATAGTCATTAAATCTAAAATATCTCAATCTGTGACTCTACCTAATGGGGATATGACCATGGCTACTCATGTAGGAAGTGTTAAACTTAAAAATAACTTAGTACTTCATGATGCTTTGTGTGTACCATCCTTTTCCTTTAATCTTGTCTCTACCAGAAAGCTTGCTCAAACATCAAAATGCTGTCTCATATTTACTTCTAATCCATGTTATGTGCAGGACCTTTCAACTTGGAGAACAATTGGTCAGGGTGAAGTAAGGCAGGGATTGTATCAGTTGGTGCAAGGAGAAGTGTCTTCTACTAGCCTGATACATGACTTACCAAGGCTTATTAACAAAGCTATTCTGTCCACCTCTAGCATTTCCAATAAAGAAGGTTTTGATCTGTGGCATTTTAGATTAGGTCAACCCTTAGATTCTAGGATGCACTTAGCTGGTTTGCACCATGGCTTTAGAGCAAAAGACACAAGGATCCCCTGTTCTATCTGTCCATTAGCAAAGTTACATAGGTTTCATTACAGTATTAGCCAGAGAATGTCTGAAAATTACTTTGATTTGATCCATTGTGATTTGTGGGGGCCTTGTACTAATCTTGCTTATGATGGATCAAAGTATTTTCTCACCATTGTGGATGATCACAGCCGATGCACTTGGATTTACTTGTTGAAATTAAAGTCTGATGCCTCAATCATTTTGTAAACTTTTTATATCATGATTGAAACACAATTTCATTCCAAAATTAAGGTCAACAGAACACATAATGGAGGGGAGTTTAACTTAAAACAATTGTATTCTGAAAAGAGAATAATACATCAGACAACATGTGTGGGGACTCCCCAACAAAATGCTATTGTTGAAAGAAAACATCAACATATTTTAAATGTTGCTAGGGCATTCAGATTTCAAAGTGGGCTGCCTAAGCTATATTGGAATTACCGTGTCCTTACAGCAACCTTTCTTATAAATAGGACACCTTCCGAAGTTCTTTTCAAAATTAAGCCATGTTATTCCAGCCTTAGGGTGTTTGGTTATCTTACCTTTGCTTCAACATCAGTACACAATAGACACAAGTTTGATTCAAGGGCAAAGAGATGTGTGTTCTTGAGATATCCTTTTGGAACCAAAGGTTACAAGTTGCTAGACTTGGAAACCAACAAAATTTTCTTGTCAAGAAATGTGGTTTTCCATGAGCACATATTCCCTTGCAAGGAATCCAATGCTAAGGTTGATGATCATGTGTCAAATCCCTCTTATAAGCTACCTAGTCCTGCAGACTTAGCTATCCCCAGTCGAGCAATATTAACTTAGATTATTCCGATGATCCCCATTTCCAATCACAGGCTGAGCCAAAACAAGATCATAGCCAAAACATAGAGTCATGTTGGATCTGATTCCTCACCTAATATTATGAAGGCTCCCCATATGCCAAGAAGATTTGATAAAAGTAGAAGGGAACCTACCTGCAAGATTTCATTTGCTAACAAGCATCCTCACTCACTCATTCTCAAGAGTCCAACAAGAAGAAAGATATTGGAGCTTCAGGTAAACCGTTTCCTCTATGTGAAACACTTCCACATCACAAAATATCTAATAAACACAAACCCCTTGCCTCATCTATACTAGCACAATCAGAACCTGCTACTTACCAAGAAGCTATCAAAAATCCCATGTGGTGTGAAGCAATGCGGGCTGAGATAAAGACTCTTGAATTAAATGAGACCTGGACTGTGACGATTTGCCACCTGGAAAGGAACCTATAGGATGTAGATGGGTTTATAAAGTGAAGTTCAACGCTGATGGAACAGTTGAAAGGTATAAGGCAAGGTTGGTGGCAAAGGGATACACTCAACTGGAGGGAGATGACTATCATGAGACATTCTCACCTGTGGCAAAACTAGTAACAGTGAGGACATTGCTTGCAGTGGCAGCAGCGAGGAATTGGTACTTACATCAGTTTGGCGTGAATAATGCATTTTTACATGAGGACTTGGAGGAAGAGGTCTATATGAAGATGACTCCTGGTTATTGCGTTGATGAGAGCTCAAAAGTTTGCAAACTTAATAAAAGTTTGTATGGTTTAAGTAGGCGTCTAGACAATGGTACTTGAAGTTGTCAGCCTTCATCATCAATCAGGGATTCCACCAATCCAAGGCTAATTATAGCCTATTCACAAAGAGCTCGGGTGACTCTTTTACAGCCATATTAGTTTATGTAGATGACATAATAATGACTGGAAATGATGAGGGGGTTATCAATTCACTTAAGGTCACACTTGATGATAAGTTCAAAATTAAAGATTTGGGAAACCTAAAGCATTTTCTTGGAATAGAAGTGGCTCGATCAGCAAAGAGAATTTAAATTTGCTAGAGAAAGTATGCATTGGACATCTTAGCATACACATGAACCATTGGGGTCCCTCCAGCCAAAATACCACTTGATCAAAACACCAAAATGTCCAAAGATGATGGAGAGATTCTTGGTATTCCTGCATCATACAGAAAGCTGGTAGAGAGGCTGCTTTACTTAGCTATTACCAGGCCTGATGTATCCTATTCAGTGAATTTGTTGAGCCAATATATGCAGGCACCTAGAGTACCACATATGAATGTTGCACATAAGGTGCTTAGGTATATCAGAAGATCACTAGGCCAAGGACTGTTGTTTCCTTCATCTTCTAATTTACAAGTTAAGGCATACAGTGATTCAGACTGGGGAGGGTGTCCAAATTCTAGAAGATCGGTAAGTGGGTATTGTGTGTTCATTGGTTCATCTTTGGTATCTTGGAAGTCAAAGAAACAAAGCACAGTCTCAAGGCCTTAGGCAGAAGCAGAGTACAGGGCAATGGCTGCTGTTTGCTATGAATTAACATGGCTGAAATACGTGCTTGATGATCTGCAGGTGATCCATTCACAGCCGGCAGAATTGTTATGTGATAATCGAGCAGCTTTACACATAGCTTCTAATTAGATATTTCACGAAAGGACAAAACACATCGAGTTAGATTGCCATTTGGTGCGTGAAAAGCTACAGGAAAGAAGCATTGTTACGAAGCATGTTAGAACTGGTGAGCAAATAGTTGACATACTAACTAAGCCTCTCATATCTAATGTTTTCAATTCTCATTTGATCAAGACGGGAGTAGAAGACATCTACTCTCCACCTTGAGGGGGGCTATTGAAATTCAGAATTACACTTGGTCACAAGTTGAAGATTGCAAGCAGGAACAATCGATAAGTGCCTAGAAGATGCATCAGCAGAAAATGTACTGCAGGGAACAAATGCACATGTCGGAGAGAAATAGATTCCAATTCTATTATTTGTGTATGATTAGAGTACAAATAGTTCTTGACACTTGTATAGAGTTGTTAGAATTTGTTGTATATATATTTGTGATTGAATCTTCATATATCATAGCGAATTGAATGAATGAAATTATTATTCCACATTTCCTTTTCTTCTTCCTGATTCGTATTTCTGGTTAGCTATTTGCTGAACATTGTTCAGCAAATTGATCATTTTCTTTCTTTTATTTATTGTCCATTTTCTTATAAATGCATCATTTGGATTACAAGAAAATTATTTATAATTTATGCTATTTCTTGTACTGTTGATAACTAAATATATATCACGAAACACTACTTGTCTTTTCTTATGTGTACAAACTACATGTGTCTTTGTTTATTGTTATGTACTTGAATGCTCTTATACTAGTTTTTCGTGAGAAAATAAGAGATTAAGTGAAATATGAAATAGTTGATCACGAGAAAGGCTCTTATACTAGTTTGTTGTGAGAAAATAAGAGATTAAGTAAAATATGAAATAATTGATCATGAGAACACAAGAACAACGTAATTTTGCTGATAATAGAGTTTTTATTATAATATGGAGAAAGAATACAAAGAATATGTATTTATGGTTTGTCTAACTTAATCTAACTTCTTATGGGGGGAAAACCAACATAACTAATAGAGAAGAGTTAAATATATATATATGGAACAAATAAGGGCTGTCAAAACCTCATAGTAAAGTTGTAGTTGAAATAGAATGTCAAAACTGAGTCCAAAATGAAAAATGACAGAAAAAATAAAGTAAGAAGCGAAAAGATTGGTGGCGCCACTGTGCTTGGCATGGAACCGTATCGCCGCAGGCCTGGCACTTGAAAATCGTCTTAGCGTCGTGACGTTGGTGCCACGAAACTCACTTTCGGGTCCTTTACTCCAAAATCTTGATTTTTCTTCCTCCCAATGTCCTTTTCAAGTTAAATACAAATGAGAAAAATTCAAAAGTCAGGTGTTAACTTTGACACAATTCAGTTTTAAGGTGTCAAGTTTCAAAATGCAAAACTCAGGTATTTATTTATTAATTAAAAATATTTTTATTAATTAATTATTAAATATTTANACAAATGAGAAAAATTCAAAAGTCAGGTGTTAACTTTGACACAATTCAAGTTTCAGGTGTCAAGTTTCAAAATGCAAAACTCGGGTATTTATTTATTAATTAAAAATATTTTTATTAATTAATTATTAAATAAATTTATTAAATATTTAATTCTTATATAATATAATTAACTCACCCTCACCTCCACCACCCCTACAGTTCTGAGGACTATTCCGACGACCGTTCCGCCGTAACTTTATTCCCGCGACTGCTCCAATTTCGATAATTTATACAATATGGTCACAGATTCACAATTTAGTTAGTCATATATTATTTTTCAGTCACAAATAATATTTTTTATACGTCACAGATTATTTTATGGTCACAATTCAAAAATTTTGTAGGTCACAATTAATTCGTTTGTAACAGATTTTAAAATTAGTTGGTCACAGATCAAAACTTATAGGTTACACAGTCATAGATTTCCAAATTAGTTGATCACAGATTTTTTCACGATCACAAATTATATAATTTTTAGGTCACAGATAACAAAATGGTTGGTCACGAATTATATTTTAGTCGCAGAAAACCAAATCACCAGATCCGCCAGATCCACCAACTCTGCACTATCGTCACGACCACTACAAACATATCACATCAGCCCGTCACC
>CAIGRQ010233940.1:0-17342 GCA_903798375.1 Fraxinus sp. D2006-0159 | reverse complement strand
ATTGAATTTACTACAAATTTGAGAGGACAAATTCATTCTTTTTGGAACCTTTAAATATTTTTTAATCTCCCTGTGGATACGACACCCCAAAGCTATACTACAACACCGCGTTATTCTTTGGGCGTAATCAATTATCTTAGAGTAATGATGACAACTATGTACATTCTTTATTTTTGTTAAATGAGTTTGAAAACATAAGTCCAATAAGAACGAAATGTATCTCTGTGAGATACATATGTCAGCCCAAAGGATACTTGTTCATAAGTGAAATTTCGGGTAGATATTAAGTCATAAAGATGTGAATTTGACATTTTTTTCCTATTAAGGGAGAAAAATGAAAGAATATTAGTGAAAGTAATATTATGTGCTTGATCAACCAGTTAAAGTACATAGGATTTATTTTATACTTCCATTTCAAGAGGGAAGACTATGTTTCTACTTAAGAGTAATCTAATTTCAACAATTCTTGGTTCAAAAAACCATTTAATTACATAAGTACAAAGAGGAAAATTTGAAAAAAGTGCTGGAATTATATATGGCACATAGAAAATTAAACACAATCTGGGATGTAGTGGAAGTTCTAATTGGAGATTGAGTTTTTTGAGAATATTCAGATTCTTAAAAACTAAGTAGAAGGCTAATGAGTTTAAAGCTCATTTTCATTTTTGGAAAAAAGATTATATCCAATATGAATGTATTGTGTGAAATTAACCTTTTTTCATGACAGTACCTTGCATAGGAACTTGAAGAGGACATCTATATGCAATAGCTAGAGGGTTTCATAGTTACTGGAAATGAGGATTATGTGTGCAAGTTGAAGAAGTCCCTTTATGGCCTAAAGTAGTCACTAAGGTGATAGCATAAAATGTTTGACTCATTCATAATTGCTCATGGCTTAAAAAAAAAATCAGTTATGATAGTTGTGTGTACTTTAGGGAGTGTGATGTTGGGTCGTTTACATAGCTACTACTTTACGTTGATGATAAGTTGATAGCTACCAATGATAAAGAAGAGGTAATGAAAGTGAAAATTCAGCTCAGTGAAGAGTTTAGAAGCATCAAAATTCTTGGAATGGAGATCTTGCAAGATAGGAAGTGTGGCAGATTATACTAACTCAAAAAGGGTACATTGAGAAAGTATTTTACAGGTTTAATATGTTGAATGCAAAGGATGTCAGTATGCCCTAGGCTATCCACTTTAAATTGTCATCTGCTTTGTGTCCACAGTCAGATGAAAATATTGATTATATGTTACGGGGTTCCTTGTGCAAGTGCAATTGGATCACTCATGCATGCTATGGTTTGTACACACCCAAATTTGGCACATACTGCAGTTAGCATATAAATGGAAAATCCTGAAAATGAACATTGGAAAGTAATGCAGTGGATATTCATATACTTGCATGGATCTATTAATGCTTCATGCTTGTTTGTATTTTGCGAGAAATACGTATGGAGTCATTATGTTGATTCAGATTACTTAGGAGATCTTTACAAAAGGAAATTATTTACAGGGTATGTGTACCATTGGGGTTGTGCTATAAGTTGGAAAGATACATTACAGAATACAATGACATTATCTACTATCGAGGCAGAGTACATGGCCATTACAAAGGCTTGTAAGGAATCTATGTGGTTGAGGGGATTGTTTGATGAAAATGGTTGTCTATAGTTTATTGTGATAGTTGGAGTACTATCTTTCTCACAAATGATCAGATGTTTCATGAGTGGACAAAACAAATTTATGTGAGGTATCACTTTGTGCGTGATGTGATTACTTATGGTGATATTGTAGTGAGAAAGGTTGATACCAAGGAAAACGCCACTATTATGTTGACAAAGACACTTCCTGTAGTCAAATCTGATAATTTCTTGGACTTGTTTGGTATTTGTTGTTTAATTAGCATTTAGGAGCTCGTGAAAGAGCACCCAGAACAGAGAGTCTAGCATAAAGTGATACCTCTGAATGCCCTTTTCCTCTGGAGCGCCCATTTAGGTGCTTGTGAACGCATTTCAGCTCGCTGAATGCCATTTTCCTCTGACGCCTTTATAATAGAGATGACGCTGAGGGGTCGCACGGACATAAAGTATTTCCTCGCATGAAGATATGTGATATTGTGTACTACTGAAGTTGAAGCAATGACTACAATTGATAATCATGATTAGACGTGTAAGGCGATTAATGTCGACGTAACATGCAACCATGTGCCCTAGTTCTGTGTTTTAATCTGGACCTCCATTTAATTAGTAGTAATCGCCTCTTCGGATTCAATGGATAGGACTAGATAAGGCATTGGACAACTGTGATCAATCTTTATATGATTCAATAGCTGAGATTAGAGATATTGTTTGTATAAACTTGAAGGGTTCATTTTGAACTCTTTTTAATTTGTTTCCTATTCATTCTACGAGCTTTTTAAAAGTTTTTCGACGATTTCAAATGAAGAAGATTACTGTAATGAAGACCAAACTCAAATTCTAGTGAGTTGTTTACAGTTCTAGGTACAAAATCCTAAACCCTGAGTTTTAAATTCTAAATCTCCTTTTGTTTTTCTCTTTTTACTACAAAAAAAAAAAAAAAAAGATATCCTCTGACTGCAATGGCCTTAGAGAATTATCCAAGAAAAGAGCCAATAATTGAAGAGAGTCTTGGGAAAGATGTCTACAAATGCACCTCAAGTGGTGCTTCTTTGAAGTTTGGCCGTGACAAAGAGCTAGAGTTAACATTAGTTCAAGTAGACGGGATTGTATGAATAAGGCTACCAATAGAGATTAAGAATTGGAGGTGGGTGTAGGAAGTTGTTTAAGTGATAAAAATTGTGGTGTTGAGATTGTAAAATGGAATTGTGGAATTCCTTGGAAGAGCCATAAAATATTTTGGAGCACAACTTTGATGAATTCGGGGTTATATTTTGCATCCCAGATGACATAAAGCTCATCTTTCCTAATACGCACGAGAGGGCTGCTATCTGAAGGACGGATGGCTTGTTGTTTCTTACAACATCTTACACGTGAGGATCACCAGTAACACCACCAAATCTAGATACTTATAAGATCTGGAAGTATTATAACTTCATTCTCTTTTAAAAATCATAAATGCAGAAAAAATTAATTTTTTCTTTGACATAATAAATATCAATTGACTATTATTTTAAAATAATTTGTGATCAACAAAATATAGAACAATTAAATCGAATTTTAAATTTAATTACAAAAACAAATCAACATTTAAATATGATAGTACTAAGTCCGTGTCACCAATAGGTTGTCACCTCGCATCATTTTGCCTTCGTCATTTGAAAATGGGAAGAGATAACGCGGGTTGAGCTAACGCTCAATAAGCAAACATCATACCTATGATGTATGCTTATGTTATGTATATGAATTACTTCAAAATAAAAATTATTTTTCATTATATATCCCATTTTCTTTCATTTCTTTAAAACTTAACATTTACCCTGTTAGCTCACTTGGTGTATCGTCTAATCAATCAGAATTTGTGGACAATTTGTATTTGGAACCCAATCAAGTCCTACTGGTAGTACTGCAAGGCGATTAACATTAAACATTGAACATTGGTCGAGTGTGTCCCCCACACTCCATTTCATGCTAACACCTTTCATAACATAGACAAACATCTCGTAATAAAATATTCGTGATACATATCTTTAAAAACATTTCTTGACTCATTAACAATTAAAAAATTATTTTTGAAACTTCATGTTTACTTATGAATGCATTGTCATGTATGAATATGGCATGACAAGCATTTATGACATAAAAAGTAATGATCAAATATCATATTTACGTAAAGACGACTTAAGTGATACGTTTATATATTTAACTATATGACATACACATGAAAATAAGGAGAAGTTTACTTACCTCGAATCCTTAGCAATTAAATTTTAGAGTGATTAGTGAAGATGTCCTTAGCAGCCCATGAGATCAACATGCCCAAAAATCCTAGTTCATTACCATTAATTAAAAATGACTTCTACTTATTTATTATTGTCATATTAGATTAAATATATAATCCAATCTTATGCACCATTAGAGAATTTAGAGACTAATAGACAACAGTCAAACACTAGCAAAGGAAGAGTTAAAATTCAAAGGTTCCAGGAATTATTTTATGTTTTTTTGATACATTTGTGAAAATTAAATCATGAAAGAAGTGAATCAATACAATTTTCATACTGGAATGACATCAATATCATTTTGTGTCTCAATAACAACTTCAATGACGTTATGAAAATCAGTAATGCAGTGTGGTTTTCCAATTGGAACAACATCAATATCGTTTTGTGTCTCAAGAATGAATTCAATGTTGTTTGTGAATCAATGCATTTTTCGTATTAAAACGACATTCTACATCAACTATAACGATATAAAATTTGTGTCTATAATGTGGAAAAAATAAACACAACATAAAATGACTTTAATTTCATTCCAATAGCACAAAATCGATAATAGCACAATGTCTACAGAATCTAATAAATCATTTTGCGCTCTCAATAAATAAAAAATAATAAAGACACAGGTCACGATAGTATTGCAGCCTTTAAGTTTCACTATCAACTGCTTGGCTTGTGCAAGTAGAGTGAATATGCCCAGATTTATTGTACATACTGTATTTATGAGGCAGGAGCCTCTCTCCAGCATAACTATAATTCAACATAAAAAATTTAAAATTTTATCAAATATCAAGACCAGTGCAGGTGAGAAGAATAAGGCAACTGATAAGTGTATACACTTATTTGAGCTCCAAAATATTATAATTTGTAATTCTTTTAATGAAATTATAGCCTAATTTATTATATAATGTGTTATTAGATGACACTCAATGAATGAAAGTGAAATTGAAAGAAAGAAGCGAAAAATGGTAAGATCCAAAGTTTGGGGGCCAAAGTGCAAATACTCAAAAGTTGTGTCGAAGCTCACGATAAAGATTCAAGAATGGTAGGGGTCAAATGGATACAAATAAAGATCAAAAGGAGTGAAAGCAAATCATTTTTCAACCGCGCAAAAATGTGCAGATTTTTAGTTGGAGCTGCTTCATCAAAGTAGTCACTTAACATTTAGATTCATGAAGATCTTGCTTCAAGTGGCTAATTTCAAACTCCACAAAGTTACTTGATCCCCATTTCAGCCCTCTTAGCTGAAATTCCTCTGCCTCAATCCTGGCCTTCATCACCTCTTCCTCAGAGCCTACAGAGACCTCAAGATGAGAAACAAACACCTTATTTTTATTCGATACATGGCAAAGAAGGTCTTGAGCCTCTAGGGCACCCTCATGGCCCATACGATACAAGCTTTGTTCACCTGCAACAAGTCACCAGCCTTGCAAGAAGCAGCATAGCCTGCCACCTCTCTATCTAAGACTGGTAATAGAGCATTGATGTTATTACAGTCTCTAGAAAAAGCATGGTCGTCACCTCTGTAGCAGCTCTTCAGTTTGTCAAATCTGGGAGATGAGCTAGTTTTTGCCTCGAGATGGAGGAGAAGGATTTTGCATTATTTTTTAGCAACAAGATAAGAGAGTCTATGTTATTCTTACCCTGGATAGAATGTGGATGGGAGGTAGAGAAGGTGCACTAATGGTCACAGTAGGCCGAGACGAGGATGCTCCAGCGAAGCCAACTTTCATTCTCTGGCTCGGAGTAACCGAGCTGAGCCTCAATTTTGGGCATTAGCTGGAGCCTTAACTGGCCCGTGAAGAACCATACAAACAAGGGTCAAAATGGCTCGTATTTTTTCAAAATGATACAAGAAACTAGCCTGCATAAAATGCAGGCAATCAAAGCTGCCTATATTTAAAAACAAGCAGCTGTAACTGTTTAAAAAATTTAGAATGTCAAGAATTTAACAAAAAGAAGAGCCAGCCTGGCTAGCTTGATAAGGTTGGAGCCGAGCCAAGATTTTTTAGGTAAGCTTTTGCTTTACTTGACTCTTGCAAAAAAAAGCTTGAGTCATTTTTTACTCGAGCTATGTTCGAACCCTGAACTTCGGCTAGGATAGTTTACATCCCTAGTTGCTTACTGTATTTTTTATACGTGATAGAGGTGATCTTCAACATGCCTACCTCTGTAGTGCTTCGCCTAATTGTAGTGAATGAATGCTTCAAAGGCCTCTTCAAGAGATTTTCTGCAAAAAAAAAAAAAAATGAGCAAAAATGTAAGCAACTTTGACTTGAGTACTAATGTATAGCTCAAGTGAAGGGTCGAAATTTACCTTGTGAAAACCTCATATCATTGTTAACGGAGTGGATATTCTTCTCTATCAACTCAGAATTGATACGCTCTCTGTGCGTAAATTGAAAAATGATGATGTCCCAATACTCTATGAAGATCTAACACCAAGGTAATGTGTCTACAAGCAAAATAGAAACGGCCAAGTGTATGAAAGCGCAGAGAAGAACATCAACCCGATTAAGTTGCGAACCCAATAGTAGTGAAATAGGTGGTGGGTATGATTCGAGACGCCATGGGGTCGCCCTTTATAGAATCACAGCGTCGTGATACCCAGAACCAAGATTCTATATATCCCTTTATGGAAGTTGGCAAGTTGAGCACAAAGGGAAAATGTGCACCCATGAGGTCAGATAGTACCATCCTTTGACCCTTTCACCTCCTATCTTGGCTTTTGGAAGGTAAATGGAATAAAAGGCCGACGTCGAAGGGCATGTTGCCGCCTAGGTTAGCCTTGTGCCAGAACAGTCATGACCCAAGCATTTCACTTTACGTGTTTAGGTTTAGTTGGGTCGGATTGAGGCTCTAAGAATGCAGGACAAGGCAAAAAAATGAGGTGATGGAAAACATGAGACCTGCCTTTAGCGCTACATACTCTGGCCTCACATAGCAGACGCTCATGAGGCTCAAAGACTATCAGACCTATATTGTCTGGAATACTATATTACACTCTAAGGGTCATTTGGCAGATGTGTTCACAGGCATAGAGGTAACTTCTATAAGTTTTTCACTGACCTAATGGTTATTGAAATCTCGACAGGGATAAGGACATTTGGTTTACTAAGGTTGGAAGGAACTATACCCCAAACCTCACTCGTCTCGCTAGAAATACTCCTCGATCTAGACATTTTCTGAATTAGAGGAGAAGAAAAAGTTGGATGAAGATTTACCTAAAGAAAGGTATTTTCTAAGGATTTAAATGCCCGTTGCAAAGCTGATGAATGCCATCAGAAAATTCAACATTTATTACCAAAATATCAAACTAATACAATGTGGGTGAGATTTCAAATTTTCACAAAGTAAAAACTTACAAAATGAAATAAGTACGCCTTTTATAGGTAGAGGCAACGAACCTTAGCCATTGGATCAAATTCAGATATATCTTGGTCGTTCATTTATTTGTTTATTTGAGCTGTTAATATGAAACATTGGAAATGATCAATGGCAGAGATGAGGCGATGCGCCTCAAATGCTCATCTGGTCACGTAGCCTCGACCTTGTGCGGTCGGATGTCATGATTACCATTTATAATCTAGGAGATGTGTGTCTTGAAAATAGGCGATATCTTAACGGTTCTCTTGAAAACACGCAAAACTTTCAAATAATTGGCATGGAACCCAAAAATATCTCATCACTTCAGAGGCTTCAGCTTGTCTATGCTAGGACCTCGCCTCTACATCACAACTTCATCAAGCTGCCTATCTTTCTGAGTCTTTTTTTCTATGCCAGGGGCCTCTGCATCACAACTCATCATGCTGCATATCTTTTAGAGCCTCGCCTTCTATGNTCAAGCTGCCTATCTTTCTGAGTCTTTTTTTCTATGCCAGGGGCCTCTGCATCACAACTCATCATGCTGCATATCTTTTAGAGCCTCGCCTTCTATGTTAGGACCTAGCTCTACAGTTTGTCACGTGCATAACTGCTCTACAAGCTATTAAAATAACTTTTAAACTTTAGATCCACACATTATATAAAAATCCATGTCTAGACTTTGGGGATTATTGTGTTGTGTTCAAATTCACAACTACCACCGAGCGAAATAAATGTAAAATGCTCCATGTCAATGCATCACTGCGATAATGAATCACCTCTCAACTCTATAATCTACTCAAACCAAAAAGTTCACGCATTATATAAATATCCATACACGGCCACATGTAGCTAGCTAGCAAAGCTTATTGTTACGTCACTTCTAATAAGGCTCCAGGTCACAGCCACGGGTAGCTAGCTAGCAAGCCTAATCGGGTCCACACTCTACATCACTATCCATTGGCCGATGTGAGGCCATATAAAAGATAGCCAAGCTAATGCACCACTTTCTTCGTGGGGTCATGTAGAGGTAAACCCTCCATAGCCTAGGGGGTGTGCTATAACCTGCTGCAAAACGAATACGAGGCAATAGCCTTTTTCTTGATAGAAACTATCTACCACTTTGCTTCTTCTAAGAGATCTTTCGTACAAGATCATATTACAATTGGTTGATATGACATCTCTACAACATGCACCTAAATGGTCAACTTCTCAGTTTATATTTCAAACATTAGACCTAGGTACTAGGGTGTCTACTTTTTAGAAACATTAAATGTACATGAGCCTAGGATTGATGGAATGACGCTTTGACAAGGTACCTCGATCATACAAATGCGACCACATATCTTTTCAGTCAATAATTATCATTCTACATCTTCTATTATTATATCTCACGTTTAGTATCATATGAAGGTAATACAATTTTACACACTTAAAGTAAGGTTGCTCTATCATTTTCATTATCTTGTAAATCCCAAGTACCTGTACACAAACGTGGCTCACATCTTTCGACCATCCCACACCCAAATATACTCGTACTATTTACTAAATTAACCATCAGAGTGCTCATGGCCATCTACATCACTACCGAAGAATGCCACATACAACTAAAGATTTGTCCAAATGTGTGCTGATTAGGAATAACGTAATTTATTATTATGATTATGAAATATCGGTTATGTGATAGTCTATGTGGAATAATAGGATGGACAGTTCAATTTTTATGATAGAGAAGGTGAGGAGACGTGATTAAAAAAATGTAAGGGATAATAGATTACCACATTAACGATATTCAATCATCGTGATGATAAATAACATGTATTTTATACACTTATTTAGATCATTAAATATAATTAATTGTCATTAGTTTTGATGAATAATTGCTTAATTAGATTTTTATTTTGTTTGTTAGGTAAAACTTAAGGCAAATTGGGTGAATTGGAAGAAAGAACTGAAAACGGGTGAAAAGGGAATAAATTCAAGTTCGGGATCAAATTGAAAATATCTAATAGTTGATTCAGACTACAAACGATAATAGAATATTATTGAAAGTCAATTGGATACAATTAGAATTCAAAAAGGAGTGAAATACAATCAATGGTAATCACAAATCGATTTCCAATAGCACAAAGTATGTTCCAAGAGATTAGTTAGAGATTGGGACCCATTTTTTGGATAGTAAATGTTCGAATTGAAGAACTTCTATTTTTAAAAGATTTGTAACCCTTTGATCTAGTTTCCAATGCACTTTGAATCATCTTAATCGAATATCGAGAATAAAAGTTATGAACAAAATACTAATGACTGTGCAGATACATGATCATGCGTGCGTACGTGAATGCAACTTTTCTTATTTAGTTGGAACTCTTCTGGAACCCAAATTAGACATATTTTGACCAATTTCATATTATATAACAGAAGATATGGGCAACCATTAGAAGATCTCTCTCCTGAAATCACATCTATATCATCAAATCTATCAAGAAACGAGAGGTAAATTCTTTATAAGTTGGAGAGGAGAACAAATCTAACATGTAGATTGAATTAAGAAACATCAAGAACATGATGAATCAAAGCTTGGGATGGATAATCAAGAACTAAGCATTAAACTGCGACATCTCTCTTTCTTATATTTATAAATTTCGGGCGATGCTTTCCATTCTTCTTATTGTTTTATCTTTAGAAAAATATTTAGATAGATCCGTAATTGTATTGGATGAAGACAAATCCTATTATTTATTTATTTTAATTCAAGACTAGTAATTTATTAATTATTGCGTTTCTTGATTAATTTTGCATACATATTGTATTATTTAATCACCAATTAAATAAATAATTACTTGTTGTAGTATTGGAAAACTCACAATAAATTTAAAACACGACAAAATTAACATATGTGCAATAGATATTAGGAATAACATTTATCGCATGTACAATCATATATATAATTTAAAAGTTAATGCATTAAAATCATTCGAATTCATACTATAAATAGATTCATGTCATGATTATAAAGATTTAATTTGTTTTGGAAAAGAAAGTTAAATACTTTAGTTTTATCAATTATCAAGAACACATGAATTGAACTAAATTACAAATCAATAAGTGAAATAGATAGTAATAATCATCCATATTTTGATACAAACCCTAATTTTACCGCTTTCTTAGATTAATTTAGAAAAATACAACAAAATTTCTCTCTTTTGTGTTACATAATTCGAATTCCATAGAAAATTAGTAAAATTAAATTGAATTTATTTACTATAGGACGATACTTTCAACTCGCTGAATTTATTATTTGTCAATGATCTCGGGTTTCGGACGGACATGTGCAACTCGTGGAAGTGACTAGAGACGATATCTGTCAACAAATCGAATTCAACATAACTTTTGAACTCTATAGATCACCCAGCTTTCGTCTGGGTTATAATTGGATAATCAAACTTCAATTTGATGCAATCAATATACAATTCCATCCTAACAGCTATGGTTACAATTTCTACTATATGAACCAAATAATAATTTTGTATGCTTTAAATTGAAGTTCAATGATCGAATTGTTACTAGGATGCACGTTCAGTGACCTCCCGTATAAATTAACCAGGAAACAAGGAACAAATTTTAATAAGTGGGACCCATTGGATTGGCACACAAAACTAAGCAACAGCAACCAACTACCAAAACGACAAATCTTAACCCTCCATCCATTCTCGACGATTCCGTCACCTCATATCCTTGGATTCTGTCTCTAATTTTTATTTTTTTCCCCCTATCTTGGGAGCTGTGAAAATCAGTTCAACAAGTACGAGGAGGAAATACTAATCGGTTAGGAGAAAATAAGGCAAGAAATTCATATATTTTCTCTCTAATAAAGAGCAAGAATTTTTTAATTAATCCAATTTAACAGGTGGATTTATGGAGAAAATAAAGAAGAAAGCAGAAGAAGAAGAAGGAAGCTTAAATGGGTTCTCTCCAGTTTCTTCTACTCCAGTTTTTTGGAAATCGAGGAAAAGATTAGGTTCGTTTATATATTTTTCTTAAAACAGCAACTGGGTTGATTTTTTTTTCCTATTTTTTCAATTATTTTTTGCTTATTTGATGGATTTGCTTACTGATGGAATTATTTTCTTAAGTAGATTTTATATGAAATTCAATTATAACCTATAAGTTATAATCTTAATTCACTTTTCTTCTAGTTATATGCACGCTGTAGTTTTTAGACAAGAAATTCTTCTTGATATTTACGAGTTAATTTTTTTTTTTTTTTTTTTGGTGGAGATGGGGGTGAGTAGGGTGGGGTGGGGATGGGCGTTGGGTTTGCTCGAAGGTTATTTCTTTAGCTAACTATGGTTAGAATTGATTACCAGTTATTTGTGCTAAGACTATTCAATTTTTATTTACTTATTTTTTTTCATATTTTATTTGAATGATCTTGACCTTTATTAAATAAAAAAATAATTTGTTCTATAATTATGCACGTTGACTTTTCGAATAATTGGAACATTGTGGATTGTTGTTTTGCTCCTTGAAATTAAGACCTCAAAAAAATTATTTATTGATTAATTAATAGAAAATTGTTGGGGTAGTTTGAGAGTTTTAAGCAAGTTATTTTTACTTTTTAAGTGAATTTTGTGTGTTAACTTGCTTGAAAATGTTACCTTTCTGTTACTTATAATTAAGAATGTTCACTTATTTTTGACGTAAGATAAAGATTATTTTCAAAATAAGTAACTTATGTATTTGCAACTTTGATCAGCCGAAAAAGTTAGTTATTTATTTGTTAGTACTTCTTTAAACTTCCAAACATCCAATGAATACAAATGGTTTTGTATACTATTTTTCTATCTAATGCAACAATTGTGGTTCTTGATCTGCTGAAATATTTGTGGTGGTGGAGCCATCTTCTTTTTTATTTGTTCAGTGTATACCTACTGTTTTGTAAATTGATTGCTGCTTGATTGAAATTTCTTTTAGGCGATGTTTGATTCTCCATTTTTTTCCATGGAAAATGGAAAAGGAATTCCAACTTCCACTTTTTGCATGTTTGATACACTTTTTTTCTAGGCAATTTGTTTTCTTGGTTTTGGCTCCCACGTGCCACTTTCCATGATTTATGGGAAATCTTTTTTTTTTTGGCAATTGGAAAAAATTATATCAACAATGGTAAAAAAATTTTTCCCTTTAATAGACACTCTCCATACAAAACAAAGCCAAATGAATGGTATTTGGTATGGTAATTTTTTTTATTTTTTTATTTTTGGCAAGTTGAACAAATTCTAAACCCAATGGTAAAAAAAATTATCACTTTTCTATGAAAAACGAAGTCAAATAGACACCAAACTTTCAACATGTTATAGGTGAAAAATTATGCCAATCAAACACAATTAATTACAATTCCTAATAACATAAATTTTAGACAATTCAATTCTCTGTGATTCATTTTCTTTCCACTTAAATTTCACATTTGAAATCAAACGGACCCTTACTGCAATACCAAGTCAGTGTATCAAAATTCAAAAGAAAACTTTCCTTCATTACTACAAGTCCATAACTCAGTACATTTGCCTTCACGTCGCTAAAGTGATCCTATTTCCACCAAAGAAACAAAGAACGGCTAAGAAAATTAGGGTCTGTTTGATTGTAAATGTGAAATTTGGGTGGAAAGAAAATAAATTACAGGGAATTGAATTGCCTAAAATTTGTTTTACTTGAAATTGTAATTAATTGTGTTTGATTAGTATAATTTTTCACCTGAAAAATGTTGAAAGTTTGGTGTCCGTTTGGCTTCGTTTTTCATGAAAATTGTCCGTTAAAGTGATAATTTTTTTTACCATTGAGTCTAAAATTTGCTCCAATTTCCAAAATAAAAAATATTATACCGAATATCATTCGTTTGGCTTTATTTTTCATGGAAATTTCCAATTAAAGGTATATAATTTGTTACAATTGGGAGTAAAATTCGTTCCAATTGCCAAGGAAAACCAAGAATTGGGTGGAAGATGAATTTCGTGGAAAATTTAGCCTACCAAACAACCTAAAAGGTGGAAAATGAAAACGAATTCCAACTTCCCTACAAATTTTCGTGCTATCAAACAGGGCCTAACAATCATTGTTCTCCAAGAAAATATAACCAAACAGCGCAGCCACCAAAATGTTCAAAAGTTTTCAAAAACATACCTAAAAGGCCATGTATACGAAAATGTAGGAGTGATCATGTTTCCAAAAGGACCTAGGAGGGACTAACTAACCTGTGGTAAGGCTTCTCTCTTCCAGCCAGCTGCATTCATCACTCGGGCTATTTCAGCACGATCAAAGCAATTTCTATTGCAAGGTCTGGCTGCAGAATACCACAAGAAATCAGCAACTGGGACTTCTCCCTCCCTCCGTATATTTTGTCGTTCAGGGTCAAGCAGTATAACCACTTGATTTTTCTTCTGCATTTTCCTTGAAATCCTTGCCGGAAGCCCAGTTCCTCTTGACCCATATTTAACATGGCTAGCACCCGTCACTACTACTAGCATACCATTAGATCCACCATTTGTCACAGCTTGTAAAATAGTCTGGGACATTGTGTAATCCTCAACCACTTTTGCTTGTATGGACAGATATGAGCTTGGCCCAAAGGTAGTAGATTGATTGGGAAAATTTATGTCAATAGATGATCTCCGAGAGATAGAAGTGAAACCTGAGATGAACCCTGAACCAGCTGGAGGAGCATATTTTTTACGATCAGATTTAGAAAGCCCACGGACGCCTTCAGCTTGAACAGTACGTAGGACCTATCGGACAAATATTACAAGGATAATATTTGATTTAGTCTAATTTTTTTGTCTTTAACAAGGAGAACATAGACATTGTAATCAATTTGGAAGAGAAAACTTAGAAGATTAACATAAATACAGCTAGTTATATAAACATGCCTAGTGATCATAGAGATCATTATTCTGCCAACCTGAAAGATAATGATTATATTAGAAAAGAGATACATCAAAGAAATCTTACACTTGAATTTTTTTCTGGAAATCTAATATTAGTTATGGATAAAAAAAAAGATAATTGCATAAGGAATCAACATTTATCATATCATGCAGAATTTATATAAATATGATAAACATTAATGCAAGCTAAAAAGTTATTTTATGATGTTTTCTTTAAACAAATTGATCCATTCCAGTGAAAAAACCTCACACTGGATGATTTTAAGATCTTCCTGGTTGATATTTATTCTCCCTTCATCAAGTACGATTAACATTCTAAAGAAGAAAGCAATGCTACGATTATTGCTTCACACAAACATATAGCCACTATTTGGTTTTTTAGTAGATTTTAATAAAAGTGGCCGGAATGTGTCGTTGAGAAGTTGTAGGTGGTTAAAATTAATTATTGACTTTCACATAGATTTTAATCTAACTTTATGTTGAACCGAATTGGGGCATGGGATCATTTTAATTGGACTTTATATGTGTATGCCCTACTCCTCGTCAAAATATAACCATAATATAAGATTTCCATCAGTATCGATAGAATTAGCACCTCAAGTGGAACTCCACATGCAATCAGCCGAACCCCATTATCACGACAATAAGTTAGAAGAGGCACGTACTCTTGCCAACGCTGAGGTGACCAATGTGTTACCAAAGACTTTAAGGTCTCTTCATCAATCCTGACATGATTTATCCCAAGATTAGAACTACATAATGTCAGGAATAATTTCAAGTAAACAATAATCAGAATATCAAAAATATTAAAGCCCCTGTTTCATTTAACTAAACCAAACTGGCAAGAATAATATTTCATAACCTCCAAGTTTCTCACAGAACACAAATCATTCCAGTTCTTACACAATTTATAAATCCTCAGATATAAACCATTATCCAGCTGATCGATTAATGCTAAACCCAAGTTTAATATGCCTGTTTACAGATAATTATGGATTTGAAAATGGCAATTTTTCGACATAGCCCATGAACTTCCAACTGAATAATTCTAAAATTATAATTTACTGATTCAAAACTGCACTAAATCGTTAATGTCATAAAATGTAAATTGAAATTTTGCTTTCGAGTGAGAAATTAAACCCTTTCTCCATGTACTGATTGAGCTGTCCCTGTAAGTTGCATGGAAAAGCTTCCAGAGCCAAAGAAATCGGACGCTCCGCTTCTAGGCATCTCTTCCTCAAATTCTTGACTATATCAAGCTCTAACACTTTGTCATCCCGTGTGGGAACCTGCTCCGCTTCCCCTAAATACACAATCCGAGCATTCATCAGCTTCTCCCACACATTTCTCTTGTCCTTCCCGAGAGCAATTGGCTCCCCTATCACTGTAGCGTCATATATCCTCGAGTTTATCACCTCCTCAACCTCCGACGGTGGCGGCGTAGGAGCCCCCTCCGCCGAAGAATTCACCACCTTCTGCGTCTGCTTCTCTATCTCCGCCGGTGATTTATCTTCAGCATTGGCCACTGCCGACCGGAGAACACAAGCTCCAATGGCTATGAATGGAGTAATAATCACATCCCGCCGTTTCGCCTGACGACGGCTGGCAGTCGCAGATACCCTTAGTGGCCGGATGGAATATTCCGGCGCATAGTTTGTCAAATTCTGATTAAATCGCCGGCGAATGGTGTTTACATTTGGTTTAAGACTCAAGCATTGAACAGTGGCGGTTTTCATTTTTCCCGGGTAATCGGCCGGCCACCGGATGGATGGGGGTCCAATTGGTAACGTAGATTTTATTTGAGCCTGGAAATAATTTTGAATTTTTTTAATGATTTTCTGACGTGGCAGATATGTGCAATTTTAGTGGTGAGATTAACAAGTTCGCCTCTGTGGTTACAACGGTACAACGTCGCCCTGACTTTGGCATGTTGCACCAACTTGTACTTCGATTTTCTGTATTATTTTAAATAACAATTAATCCTCGAGTACAGAATTCATTTTACAGAATCTTACCAGAAATACTCACGTGGTGGGCCCCAAAACAAAATTGCGTGGGACCCACGCATGTGTGAGTGTCCCGTGAATTTTTATGTGAAATCTTTCCTACGTGAAGCATCTCTCTTTAAATAAATTTGAGATGAGAATGTGATTCAAGTCTTATTTTTTATGGTTTGCCTTTATCTTGTCTATAATTAAAAGGAAAATGTGTATTTTAGATTTAAAAATTCTTTTTCAATAACAAAATAATTTGGAAATCAAGTTGTGTAAATAAAAATTTTCTTCAACTTTAGAGTATTTTCTTTTTGTCTTTTCTTCTTTGTAAAAAGATTTCGTAAACTTATAATAAGTAGAGAGTTCACCTATTCATTCGTCTTTCAAAGTATTAATAATTTACAATTTACATCTACAATTTATTCTACATTATTATATATAAAAAAATGTTAACTATCTGTCATCACAATTTCTTATAAATTGCATCATATTTTAATTGAATTAAAAGTTCATAATTTTTACTTATTTCATACTTTGTTCCAAACTTTTCAAATCATTTTTTATCATCAAACTTTTTAATTAACACATCTTGTCGACTTCCTTCCCAATAATTCTTTAAGAGTGGCATTAAAAACTTATTTACTCCTTATATTTTTATAAGCAAAATGTGTGTGTTTGTCCTTGTACAAAATCCACATTACCGAGCATTACCGGTATCATCTGACATCTATGAAGGTAGGGAAATTATTGTGACTCGATTTCTATCGGAAGTTGTAAATACACTTCAAAAACTTATTCGGTAAAACCACGATGAATATCCATCCTCTAGACGTCACAAAAGAACCATCTGTAATCTTCTTCATCTTACACTTCTGTTGATATAAGTCATTTTTTCATAACATTGTGTTGCTCTCAAGAAGCTATTACGTGGAAAAAAAACTGAGATTTATGAAGGTCATTTCCTTAACAAATGTGGCAGTTCGAACTTTATTTACAGATAACATCGCAGCATCATGGATTCGGAAAGCAAAACTTTATTTATTTATTCGTTATGTTTCAAGTCTAATATCTAAATTTGTTGTAAGTGTTATGCACTAGACTCAATCGATTTAGGTTGTAAACACTTTAATA
>CAIGRQ010233934.1:0-18557 GCA_903798375.1 Fraxinus sp. D2006-0159 | reverse complement strand
ATGATTTCTTATTATAAGATGAAAAAGTCTACTTGTACATCGGGTTGTACACCTCCCTCATATGAGGGGAGGGACCCACTGCATAAAATATTTTTTTATTTAAGCGGGTCCCATCCCCATGTGAGGGGAGTGTACACTCCGATGTACACACCGATGTACCGGTAGCAAAACCGTTATATTAAAATCACACCTAGTGCATACATAATCGTATATCTATATGTTGATGACATACTAATTATGGGTAGCAATCGTGAAATCATAAGAACTACCAAGAAAATATTGATAAAATATTTTGACATGAAAGATATGGTTATTGCATATGTGATTTTAGGAATTAAAATCCTTAAGACATCTAAGTGACTTGTTCTATCTTTATCTCACTATATTGAGACTGTAATTAAGAAGTTTTATATATATGATGAAAGTCCAGTTAAAACTCCGATAAACTTAAATCTACATTTGGTCAAACATAAAGTTGAACCCGTGTCTCAATTGGAGTATTCTCGGATAATATGCAGTTGAATGTATATTACAAATTGTACTCGTTTGGATATTGCATATGCTGTAAATAATGTTAGTAGACTTAACTCAAATAATGACCATTGGAAGACATGGGTAAGGGTTCTTAGATATCTACAATACACCTCAAATATTGGATTACATTATATTAGATATTCAGAGTTCTCTTGTTATTACATTAGCTCTTCATTTAGTAGTTCAGTCTTTGAACCCCATCAGTAGTGCTCCTATGATGGTTAGTTCTATATATTTTGATCCACTCTTAGTGGATATGTTAGAGAGGCCACAAGGTTATATGGAGCTAGATGTTCCTGTTATCTCTGCACCTTATCAGCATAATATAGAAGCTTTTTTTATCTACAGATTAGTCAGATTCTGATGTTTTTTCTCATATTGAAGTTCATCAACAGGGTTCATATCGTCGATCTTCCGTTGATGACTTGGAAGTTTGGCTGGTAGGACACAGAAGGATAATTTTGTCCCAATTGGTCGGAAAAGAAATTCGAAAGCCACTGATACTTCATTTCCTAGGATGGTGACTAGGAGTCGATCACAAGATACCTCTTCACGCACATCCAAATGAGTACCATCATATGGAATGGCGGAAGTGTAGCTATTGTAGCTACTCGTCGGCGCCTGAAGAGACTTATACAGCTTCATCAGGTTTATCTCTTGGTTATACTGGAGCCTTTTATTCTTTAGCATAGATTTGCATATATTCGAATTCGATGATATCTGCACTTTTACACGGGAGTTCAGAATGTGTCGAACAAGATTTGGTTTTTTTTAACACGAGGACTACTGTTATTGTTATTGTTGATCATCCTTAGTTCCTTCACGTTAGAGTTGAAAATCCCAGACTAGTGCATCCCATCTATTTGACTCCTGTCTATGCTTCATGTGATGTAGCTATCAAGAGGGATTTGTGGGAGGGCCTTCACCATATTTTCCTAGATATGGACGACCCTTGGTTAGTTGGGGGAGACTTTAACATTATTACACATGATTGTAAGCGCACTAGCTATAATACTCGTGATCGAGGCACTACAGCTTTCTCTGATTTGGTGTTAGATTGTGGTTTGGAAAATGCTGGTTTCCTTATGAATTGGTATACTTGGAGCAACGGTCGAGTCAGAAAGAGACTGGATAGGATACTCATTAATTCTACAGTTACAGCATTCTATAGACAGCTTACAGTGAGGCACTTGAATCAGACTTCATCTGATCATTCACCTTTATTACTTTAGTGGATTTCTGACGATGATTTGGGGCCTAGACCTTTCAGATTCATCAATGTTTAGACCAAGCATCATGGTTTTTCATCTTTTGTCACTTAGAAATGGTCGCTCCCTACTCATCTTACGGAGATGATTGCTCTTTAGGAGAAGTTCTTTAGGCTGAAACATGGAATATGTTGGTAGAATTGACATGCACTTGGAGATGTTTTCCAACGGGTGCGAGATGCTGAGAACACGTTGAATGAGGCAGAGATAGTATATGATAGAGACCCTACACTGGAGCATCGTTGCCTATTACATCATGCCCAAGCAATTTTGAACATGACTTTATCTATTAAGGAGGGTTTTTGGAAGCTAAAGGCTGGTTCACATTGGATATGTGAAGGAGATCAAAATACTTGTTATTTCCATACGATGTTTAAGGGACGTCAGATCAAATCGTGTATTAGGTCTATCAGGACACAGTCAGGAAAAGTCTTAGGTACTCATGTTGACATTCAAACTTTAGCTGTTGCATTCTATCAGGATCTTCTATCTGTTCTTACACTGTCGTTGGACCATATTTGTTCAGATATCATTTACATGCTTTTGACAGAGGGGGATAATTTGGCACTAAACCATATCCCTTTGATTCATGAGGTATGAGAGGCAATATTTAGTATAGATGCTGACAGTACTACCGGACCAGATGGATTTTCATCCTTATTCTTCTAGCATTGCTGGGACATTATTCAGGACAATGTATGCATGACAGTATTGGGCTTCTTTGACGATGGCTATCTTCCACGGGATTTTGCTGCTACTACTATAGTGTTGCTCCCTAAGAGAGACGGTGCTTGTAGATGGACCGACTTCAAACCCATCAGTTTATATACGGTGTTCAATAAGCTTATTACTAAGCTTTTGAACACTAGATTGAGTACACTGTTATCGCGCATTATCTCTCCTCAACAGAGCGGGTTCATACTTGGTCGTCTAATTGGGGACAACGTTCTATTGGTTCAGGAGATTCTCCATACATTGGATGATAGAGTGCGATGGGATAACACTATGCTAAAACTAGACATGGCTATAGCATATGATCATGCATTGGTGTTTTATTTATTCTGTATTAGAGGCCTTTGGATTTGATCAGATCTAGATGAATAGGATTAGGAGGTGCATCTAGGAGTGTCATTTTTCTGTACTCCTAAATGGTCACCCATGTGATTTTTTTCCTCTTCACTAGAGCTAAAACAGGAAGTCTTATCTCGCCATCCTTGTTTATCATAGCTACAGATTATTTCTCACGCTTGCTCACTCAGAGGTTTCAAGAGTATCCCAATATATGTTATCGACATAGAGGTAGTACTTTTATCTCAAACCTTTCATTTGCTGATGATATGATCATATTCGCCAACAGTTTGAAACAGTCTATCAAGAGGATTCTTGGTTGTCCGGAGCATTATGAGGAAATTTCTGGTTAGTTGGTGAACGTGGACAAGAGTGGACTCATACTACCTAGATGGATGTCTATTAGTGAGATCAGACGATTGGAGATTTTGACCGATTTTTGACACCAACAACAACCTTTCACTAATTTGAGAGTTCACTTATATAAGGGGACTAATAGGAGCTTCATTTATGATGACCTTATCCAGAAGTTCAGGGACAGGATCTCAAGTTGGGCTTCACAACTTTTATCATGTGGGTGCCGTATTACTTTGTTGAGGTTAGTGCTCTCCTCCATGCTATTACACCTTTTTCAGATCATGCAGCTCCCTAAAGCTATCCTGAAGAAACTTTAGAGTATCTTTGCGCGATTTCTATAGGATTCCAAAGAACAGAAGCGACGTTTACATTGGCGGAGCTGGAAGGAGATTTGCCTTCCTATTGATGAGGGTGGTATAAGCTTTAGGAGATTACAGGTTGTGGTGGACACCTTCTTCATGAAGCTTTGATGGTTGTTCCATTCTCAGAGATCTCTTTTGACCTAGTTCTTATAAGGTAAGTATTGTATGGGGACCATCATTTACTTGCAACAGTTCCCTACTCAACATCTCCTATCTGGAAGAGGTTGAAATTAGTTGGGCCCCGGACAGAGGCACACATTGCATGGTACCTTGGTGCATGTCAGATTTTCTTTTGGCATGATTTCTAGATGGGTGAACCACATTGGGATCCTTATTCCTACATAGACAACACACATCTGTGAGGATGCAGGATTTCTATGATGATACCGAGTGGGACTGATACTATCAGTCATATTTTCACCGGCAGTAGCATCTCCAATCAAATATGGCAACATTTTGAGGATATTTCTCAAATACCTATGAGTTCAGGAGTAGGAACCGGACAGGGATTCCAGAGATGGAGGTATTATGGACAGTATGTTCATTGTGGACACATTTGCATTATCATTCCTTTACTGATATTTTGATATCTATGGATAGCAAGAAATGATGCGAAGCATGGGAGGTTCGTATGGTGGTCAGATGTATCATTTGGATGGTCTATCACATGATTTGTTTTCTTCATATGGGAGGACTTTTTTGAGCGGTGCATTGGCAAGGGGATGTGACACTTGTACCCATATTTGGTATTTTTATCAGTGTTCTAGAAAGCATAAAGCGTGGCTAGGCGTGGAGGCCAAGCTTCAAGCTTTAGGAGCCTAGGCGAAGCTTAAGCGTAAAAAAGCGTTTTTTTATTTTAAATTTTTAATCATTGTAAAAGAAATTCAACAATTTAAATAATACATACCNGCATAAAGCGTGGCTAGGCGTGGAGGCCAAGTTTCAAGCTTTAGGAGCTTAGGCGAAGCTTAAGCATAAAAAAGAAACAAAAAGAAAGGTACATTTAATGGAGCATAGCATATTTAAGTAATTATTCATTGACCAAAAGAAATGACTCGTGTACAGCGTGCCTAGACACGTCTAGACGGAAAAAATTGGGCCTCCAAGGGGAAAGCGCGCCTAGCACGCCTAGCTACCTAGGCGTGCTTTGCCACACCTAGGCGCGCTTAAGTACGCTTAGTCGCGCATTAAGCAGTCAATGTTGTCCGTTGACCGCTTAATTACCGATTAGCCTCAAAGCGAGGTGTTTTCATCGCCTAGGCGCGCTTTTTAGAACAGAGATTCTTATGGACTCCCCATTCACCATCTCTCCGTATTCTGGTTTGGTGGTGCACTCCATCAATCGGATATGTCAAGATCAATACTGATGGATGCGTCAATGATGGTTATATGAGTGGGGGGGTATCATCAAAGATCACGTAGGATACTGTATTCAGGCTTTCTCATCTTCGTATGGACCATGCATGATATTAGAGGCAAGACTAAGTTATTCAGCGATTTGGGTTGAGTCAAATTCTACAATGGCTATTCACTGCATCACTAGAGAAAGATGACCATGGTCTATTCAGGGCATACTTAGACATATTACATACATCATATCCTTCGACAGAGATACAATCTCCCACATTTATAGAAAAAGAAACCAGGTTGCAGATGCTCTTGCTACAGATGGTTAGGATCTTCGACGATATCAAGTATATTGACTACTTGGCCTCCCAAGACATATTAGGGCACTAGTATAAGTTGACAGACATAGATTGCCCAGTATTAGAGACTGAATTTTATTTTAACTTTCAACACTTATTTTTTATCTTTTTCCACATTAGTTCTTATTGTAAAGGAAGTAGTACTTCCTTGTTTACTGATTTATTCTTCGTCATTTACTCTCATTGTAAAGGAAGTAGTACTTCCTCATTTACTGCTCTCATTATTTTCATGTAACCACGATATTCTTCCGCCACAAGTGAGGGCATATTAATAAAATTTCGGAGGTACCGCATTCTTTTAACTAAAAAAAAATCAATTCATGTCGAGGATTGTTGGAAAATTGGTTTAATTAGTTGGTTTGACCAATTTTTGACCAATTATTTAGGTGGTTTCGTTAGTTGGACAAAAGATTTCTTTGACTGAGTGTATTCTACTCCTACGAGTAGATTAATGTAAGGTATTTATTTTCCCAAATCAATTTAGGGTGAATGAGAAATTAAGGTCAAAAGATGATCACTTGAAGTTGAAATAAATTGAGAATAAAAATTGGTGGGAAACTGAAAAACATCAATCCCACACAGAAAAGTAAAAGAATAGAAACCACTTTATATTGTTTAAGTTGGAGACTTGGATTTGGGCCCAAATGGTACCAATAATCTTTGAATAGGATAGAACCTACATGCTAGTAGGTTGAGCCAAAGCCCACACGCTCACGCTACCGACTCTGTCCGTTCCACTAATCGGCCCAGCTAGGAACGACACGAGCACGAGTCGTGGGTTGTGGGCTTACGCTTGGGCTAAGTTGGTATATTTTTTTGGTAAAATAATATTTGAATGATATTATTTTATTATTAATTTAAATAATACAATTCTATTATTTATATTATTTATTTACTTTTCCAAATTTTTCTATGTGTGACACGTGCCATCTTCTAGAAATTGTCATTTGTGAGTTAAACTACTCATCTAAATGGCATGTATCTATTCAATACATAACTTTCCAGCTATTGTATCTTTTGGACACAACTTTTCAACTTCTGTATATAGGTCTCCATACCCCGAATTTTATTCATTCCAAAATCTTTCCTAATTTTCTCTCTTACAAAATATAATCCTTCCATCATGTATTATTTCATACTGTGCATTTCAATCCCGAATAGTAATTTCGTGCATTTTAATCCTCCAATTTTAGAGAGATTAAAGCATTAGTAGGTTCGCAGGGTTTTGTCATTTAAGTGTTACTATTAAAAGTTGAGGTCATTTTACTTGGGAGACGAGGGTTGGAAGATCGTCAGAACTAGTGCAGTGCGTTATCATTTTAAGGAGAAAGAGTCGAACTCTTGCCTCGACCATTATTATTCTATTTTATTCTGTTCATTCTGTAAGTCAGAATTATGTCCAACTGTTTATTCACTATAAAAAGATTATTTTGAAAATAAATTATTGTACAACAATATCAATATTTTTCCAATACAATTTCCAGTTTCTAGGTTGTTCCTAGTCTTGGTGGTTCTATTCAGACACATTACTTTTTCGATGTAGAAATGTAGTGCCCAATTTCTACTGACTATTCAGTTGTATATTGGGAGAAAGACGCTCAACAAGATCTCAAACACTGACAGTGATGGGATAATCAGTTTTAAGGAAGCTCTATTTACACATGCCTCTGATTAGAAATTCATTCTCTTTACCATATACTATTTCCTACAATTTCAGAATAGTTATGTTCTTACTATATTTAATAAAACTATATTATTCTACGATTTTTTGTAACTATTTTTTAGTTGAATTTTGCTAAGGGTTTTTGTTAGTGTATAAAAGTGTTCTGAAATTATTTTTATTGTACAAAATTAACTCCATTTTGTGGTTATATATCAAGACATTTTTGTGTAAATTGAAGTTTGTTAAGATGAAAGGTTTGTTTTTGAATTTAATTTTGTGTTTACTTGATTGGTCATGATAAATATATTTTGTACACTTATTTGGACAAGAAAATATAGACATTTAATAGTTCTTTTGAACAATTATAGCCTAATTTATTGTATATTTCGTTTATTTGGTGAAACTCGATAAAAGGAAATGGAATTGAAAGAAAGAAGTGAAAATTGGCGAAAAAGGGCAAGATCCAAAGTTTGGGGACTAAAGTGTAAATACTCAAAAATCGTGTTGGACCTCGCGATGAAGATTCAAAAATGAT
Organism: Fraxinus sp. D2006-0159; assembly: GCA_903798375.1. Lineage (NCBI taxonomy): Eukaryota > Viridiplantae > Streptophyta > Magnoliopsida > Lamiales > Oleaceae > Fraxinus > Fraxinus sp. D2006-0159. The sequence goes on along the minus strand of CAIGRQ010233934.1, from coordinate 11,064 downwards.
AGGGGGACAATTTCATGAAATTATAAGACAAAAATGAGTGAAATATGATCAAAATATTTTCACAAATCAATTTTCAACCACACAAGTATGTTCTAGATTTTTAGCCAAGATTGAGACCCCTTTTTGACATAGTAAACATTCGAATTGGGAAAAAACTTGCAAAGTTGTGGCCCTTTGACTTATCTTTCCAATGCATTTTGAGTCGTGTTAAACGGATATCGAAAGAGAAAGTTATGGTAAAAATAGTGAAAAAGACGCAGAGTGGGGGCAACGGGTGGCGCCCACTCTCAAGAAAAAAAATTAGATTTACGGCCTCGCTCGCAGTCAAATAGGGTTTTCAAGTGCAATTTATCTTTTTTAAAAGCTCAATTCAACTAAAGCTCTTCCAAGACATGAAGAAAATATAAATACAACTCTAGATAACATAATTTAGGGGAGAGAAAAACACAAAATAATTAAGGTCAAAGAGCAAAAGATAGGGTTTGAAGACTTTTAAGGTTGAAAAAAAAATCTTGGTGCACAATTCAATTCTTTTCATGATCAAGATTTCAAAACCCGATTATGTACTCTATACTTTTGTTTTTCTTTCATTATTATGAGTATCTAAATTCATAGTTGGGGTGAAAAATGTAATCCATGTGTGACCCTTTATTTCTTTTATTTAAGATTTTAGTTCTTTAAGTGCATATGTGTTGATTTTACTCATTAATCTAATGCTTTGAATTCTTTGAACAATTATACAATGATTTTATGAATCTATTATGAATCGAGAGGTGAGTTTTAGATTCAGACCATTTATTAAAATCGGTAATATAGTATAACGTGTAAAGATACCTATACTAATTATTGCGGATTAGATGAATTCTTGAAACTAATATTTCATTTAACTAATATCGATTCATATAGAGATATGGAATTAAATTAGTTAAATAGACTCAATGAGAACTTGAGAGGGGTAAATTGAATACTTTAAAAGAATTCGATCGAGCACTACTATGGTAATGAATCTTTACTGCCAAATTAAAGGGGATCCATAGGTAAATTTGTAAGTCTTGGAATCCACATTCATACTTTTAAAATCCAAATTTGATAAATTGTGTAGGTTAGATAATTTACTTTAGTTAGAATAATTTAGACACCAATCACAGACATTATTATTTGTTTTTTATCAGATTAAAGTTAGGAATATTTAACTAATTGTTAGATAGTAGTCCTAGTGGGAACAATATCCAAATAATTGGGCCACTATATTACTTGTTACGAATAGTACACTTGCGGGATATAAAAATCGACAACAAGTTTTTGGCACCGTTGCCGGAGAATATTTTGTCCTTTTTCTTTTTTCAATTGATCTACTTGTTGTTCTTTGCTCCATTGACAGTGAATAAAAAGAAGCAAGAGGTCAAAAATTCACAATGATTGATTCCAACTTAAATGAGGGCGACGTGCTCTTTGGAGAATTTATCTTCAAAAAAGAACTGAAAAGTGGAGATACAATCAACATATTGTATTTGATAAGGATGGCTTTATACTAAATCTATTCTTTATAGGAAGGTTAGACGGACGTGTGAATATTTGCATTATACTAAAAATTAGTTGTTATTGGCAATTTCAGATGAAGTAAGGCAAGCTATCTTCGAGGGTCCATATGACGATGGCGAAATAGTTACATGAGACATCATCATGTAAAAATGTAAAAGGATTGAAGATCAAGAAATCTCAGATGAGTCAAATAACATGCCATGGAGGATCTCTACATTATTCACCCCGTGAAACCAACTAAAGAAGAAGAGCATGTCAAAAAAAATAAAAAATAAAATAAAATTAATCACGAATGAGCAAAATGAATTAGTGGCATTCAAAGAAGATGGGATTAGCATGCAAACCCCCCAATTTCATTGATTTTGTGATTAAAGTCAATGAGGAAACTGAAGTATTCTTAGTTAAGCTCGAATTGGGCAATTTTGGCAAGTTTTATGCCTAAAACTCACTAAAAGGGTCATTTAAAAAGGTTAATGGAAATAAGTATGCACATAAGATAAAAAATAATAATGATTATGTATTTACGAACTACATGCTTTGATTAACTTCTAAACACTTTTTTGAGAAAGTTAAATCTTTGACAAAGGATTATTAGCCTAGTTAAGTCTTGGAGGTTGAAATAATCAAAAATTTGGAGAATCCTTGTTGAAGTATCAACTTACAATTGTTGAGATCCATCTAAACTAAAGAGGTGAAGAGTTGACGTAAAAATTCAACATTAGATCACATACTGGGAAAATATTAAAAAAGAAGAAGCTTGGGTGTGTGAATTTTACGAGTGATGAAAGTAAAAAATTGTACCATCGAGGGTCGGGAATTGAGATAATTCATGAATTTATAGTATTTTACTTAATTCTTCATACACACATCAGTTTTGCATTGGAAACGTAAATATTGATTTTGGTAATGCGACCTTGAATCTGTTTATAGATTTAATATAATGATTCTAATCTTGAGACGAAATGGCAAGTTATCAACCAAAACCTTTTACATGTTTTTGTGTTTGTTAAATTAGGTTATGGTTTTGTTTGAGGACAAACAATTTTTTTAGTTTGGGAGTGTTTGATAAGTGTATTTTATACACTTATTTGGACTTGAAAATATAGATATTTAATAGTTCTTTTGAGCAATTATAGCCTAATTTATTGTATATTTCATTTATTAGGTGAAACTCGATGAAAGAAAATGGAATTGAAAGAACGAAGCGAAAAATTGCAAGATCTAAAGTTTGGGGACTAAAGTATAAATATTTAAAAGTTATGTCAGACCTCACGATGAAGATTTTAGAATTCTAGAGATCAATTGGATGTAATTAGAAGTCAAAAAGTATTGAAATATGATCAAAAATATTTCATAAATCAATTTTCAACTGCATAAGTATGTTCTAGATTTTTAGCTCGCGATTGAGATCCCTTTTTGACATAGTAAATGTTTGAATTGGAAAAAATATAACTCTAGCAAAGATGTAGTCCTTTGAGTTATCTTTCTAACACACTTTAAATTGCCTTAAATAGATATCGAAAGAGAAAATCATGACAAAAATACTAAAGAAAATGCAGAATGGGAGTAGTAGGTGGCGCATGGTGCCTAGGTGCCCACTCTCGGGAAAAAGATTTGATTCATGGCGTCACCCGCCAAATAGGATTTTCAAGTACAATTTATCTTTTTAAAAACTCGATTCAACTAAAACTCTTTCAAGACTTGAAGAAAACATAAACATAACTTTAGAGAACACAATTTGGGGGAGAGAAAAATGCATAATCATCAAATTCAGAAAACAAAAGCTAGGGTTAGAAGACTTTTGAGGTTGAAGAAGATTTTTTGTGCAAGATCCAATTCTTTCCATTATTAAGATTTCAGAACCCGGTTATGAACTCTATACTTTTTGTTTTTCTTTCATTATTATGAGTAGCTAAATTCATAGTTAGAGAGAACAATGTAATCTATGTGTGACCCTTTATTTCTTTGTTCAAGATTCTAGTTTTTTAAATGCATATGTATTGATTTTATTCATGTATTTAATGCTTTGAATTCTTTGACCAATTACTCAATGATTTTGTGAATTTATTACGAATTGAGAGGTGGGTTTTAGATTTAGACCACATATTAAAATCTGATAATTTCGTATAACGTGTAAAGATTTCTATACTAATTATTGCGGTTTTTAGATGAATTCTTAGAACTAATATTTCATTTAACTAAAACCGATTCACATATAGATATGGAATTTAATTAATTAAATAGACTCAATGAGAATTCGAAATGGGTAAATTGAATACTTTAAAGAATTCAACCGAATACTACAATAGTAAGGAATCTTCATTGGTGAATTAAAGGGGATTCATATGTAAAATTTTAAGTCCTAGCATCCACATTCATACTAGTAAAACCTGAATTCGATAAATTGTATACATTAGATAATTTAGTTTAGTTAGAATAATTTAGACACCAATCACAAACTTAATGATTTTTTTTTATTAAATTAAAGTTAGGAATAATTAATTGTTTCTTCCTTGATGCTTATCCTCATCATAGGAAGGCATGTCCTGGTGCACGCTTCCTCGCATGATGGATGGTGCGAAGGCTTCTTCCTTGACACTTTAACCTCGTCATAGGAAGGTATATGCTGGTACATGCTTCGTCGCATGATGGATGGTTCATTCATGCGAAGGCTTCTTCATTGACGCTTTAACCACGTTATAGGAAGGCATGTGCTGGTGCACGCTTTGTCGCATGATGGATGGTTCATTCATGCGAAGGCTTCTTCCTTGATACTTTTACCTCATCATAGGAAGGCATGTGCTGTAGCACGCTTCCTCGCATGATGGATGAATCGTTCATATGAAGGCTTCTTCTTGACGCTTTTACCTCATCATAGGAAAGCATATGCTGGTGCATGCTTCCTTGCATGATGAATGGTTCATTCATGTGAAGGCTTCTTCCTTGATGCTTTTGCCTCATCATGGAAATGTATGTACTGGTACATGCTTCCTTACATGATGGATGGTTCATTCATGCGAAGGCTTCTTCCTTGACGTTTTAACCTCGTCATAGGAAGGCATGTACTGGTGTACTTGGAGTCAAAGTGAGGCGGTCCTTTTAGGGACTTCGTTCTTTCTTTCGAAGCTGCCGCGTTTCATGTAGTGTCTGCAAGTCTTTAACAAAAGTTTTATTTATTTACAAATGCTGGGAAAGAAACTCCATCTATGATCTACACCTTACCGATAATACATGCGGAGGTGTTCAACATTCTATGGATAAGGCTGAATCTTCCCATCCTTGTCCTTAATCTAGTAGGTTCCTAGCCGAACTTCTTTCTCGATACGGTAGGGTCCTTTCCAGTTAGGTCCCAAGGTGCCTACCCCTGATTCCTTGGTGGATAGGAATACTCTCCGAAGTACCAAATCATTTATTCGGAAGGACCTCTTTTTTACCTTGGCGTTGTAATATCTATTCATCTTTTTTTGATACATGGTGATTCTAACCTGGGAATCCTCTCTTCCTTCTTCAAGCAGGTCAAGCCCACACCTCCTCATTTCATCATTACTTATTTCATTGAAGTGTATCTGTCTACAAGATGGGAGACCTACTTCGACATGACTCATAGCCTCAGCTCCATATGCCATGGAGAATGGGGTTTCACCTGTGGCTATTCAGCTAGTGGTTTAGATTGCCCACAGGACTTGTGGTAATTTTTCCACCCATGCTTCTTTGGAGGCGTCAAGCTTTATTTTTAGGGTATATTTGATTGTCTTATTCACAGCTTCGACCTGTCCATTGTCCTGGGGATGATGCGGGAAGGATAAATATTTCTTAATGCCCGATTCCTCACACATGTTTCTGAAATTTTTGTTGTCAAATTGTTTACCATTGTCTGATATAATTGAATGAAGAATACCGAACCTACAAATGAAGTTTTTCCAAAGAAACTTGGAAGTGTTAGCCTCAATTTTCTTGGCAAGCGGTTCGACTTCAACCCACTTAGTAAAATAGTCTATCGCAACGATTGCAAAGCTAACACTTCCTCTCCCTTTGGGGAGAGGTCCAATAAAATCAATTCCCCATTTCACAAATGACCAAGGGCTGGATACCATGCTTAACTCTTGTGAAGGCTGCCTTGGGATGGTGGCAAAGCGTTGGCACTTGTCACATTTTTTGACAAATTGTTGAGCATCCTTTTTCAAGGTGGACCAATAGTACCACTGCCTCAGTACTTTTTGTGCCAACCACCAACCTCCAGTATGATTGCCACAAATGCCCTCATGGATTTCTTCGAGTATATAGTTCACTTGCTCTCTCCCGGTACACCTCAGTAGAGGTAGCGAGAACCCTCGCTTGTACAATACATCGTCCTGGAGGACAAAGTGAGTTGCTCTTCTTCTGAGCTTCTGATTTCTAAGAGGGTAAAATCTGATCTTTTAAATAGGATATGAGGGGCTTCATCCAAAGAGGCATATCTTCTATCCACATTACAGTTCCACTGACCTCAGTCAATGGTCTGAAAAGGTGCTTAACGGGAACTGCTGTAAGTAATTCAGAATCTTTGCTACTTTCCAGCTTTGCTTAAGCGTCGGCATGAGCATTGTAGGATCTAGGTATCTACATTAGTTCGAACCTTTCGAAGGAAGGGATGAAACTTTTTACTAGTTTCACGTAGGTCGCCATACTTTTATCCCTAGCTGAGAAGTTTCCGTTAACTTGGCTAACCACCAACTGGGAGTCACTGCTAATGATGAGCCTTTTCACTTGCAATTCTTTTGCTAGCTGAAGGCCAGCTAAAAAAGCCTCATATTCCGCTGCGTTGTTGGTTACCTTGAAGCCAAACCCTACAACACATGTCAACTTATGCCCTTCTGGACTTACCAATATGATTCATGCTCTTGACCCTATGTCTCTGGAAGACCCGTCGACTGAGAGCCTCCATATCTGAGGTTCGACGGGTTCCATTTCTTGTTCAATATTGGGCAAGGGGGTGAATTCTGCCACAATGTCAGCTAAGGCATGTCCTTTGATCGCTGCCCTTGGTTTGTATGCGATGTCGAATTCACTAAGCTCTATGGCCCCTTAAATAATCTTTCCAAAGCATCAGGCTTCTGGAGTACTTGCTTGAGAGGGTAGTTTGTTAGGACATGGATGCTGTGAGCTTGAAAGTATGGCCTAAGCTTCCTTGAGGCTATCACCAAAGCAAGGGCTAACTTTTCCATGTCAGGATACCGGGTTTTTACTGTAAGAAGTGCCTTGCTGACATAATACACTGGCAGTTGATGGTTGTCTTCTTCCCTTATCAAAATCGACCTCAAAGCCTCTGAAGTCACTGCTAAGTATAGATGTAGTACCTCATGGTATTTTGGTTTGGGGAGGAGAGGTACCTGTCCAAGTTGCTTTTTTAGCTCCTACAGAGCCTGCTCACATTTTTCTATCCATTGAAACCCGTTCTCTCCTTTGAGGATTTTAAAGAAGGGTAGGCATTTGTCAATTGCCTTTGAGATGAAACTATTTAGGGATGTGACTCATCCGGTAAGGCTTTGTACCTCTTTTGGCTTCTGGGGAGACCTCATTTAAATTAAGGCTCTGACCTTTTCAGGGTTTGCTTCAATGCCAAGTTGGTTCACAATGTAACCAAGGAACTTTCCAGATGACACCCCAAAAGCACATTTTAAAGGATTGAGTTTCATTCAATACCTTCTAAGAATTTGGAATATCTCATTAAGATATGCAATGTGATCTACTTTTTTCAAACTTTTTACCATCATGTCGTCCACATAGACCTCCATTGTCTTACCAATAAGGTTAGCAAACATTTTGTTAACCAACCTCTGGTATGTCACCCCGGCATTTTTCAACCCAAAGGGCATTGCCTTATAGCAATAGAGCCCTTTTTCTATGATGAAAGAGGTATGTTCTTCATCTGGTGGAAACATGGGGATTTGGTTGTATCCAGAGTAGGCATCCATGAAGCTGAGGAGCTGGTGTCCAGCAGTTGAGTCCACCTGCTAGTCTATTCTGGGAAGCGAAAAGCTGTCCTTAGGACATGCTTGGTTCAAGTTTGAAAAGTCAATGCACATCCTCCATTTCCCGTTGTACTTCTTTACCAGAACTGGATTGGATACCCATTCTGGATATACAGATTCTCTGATGAAACCATTATCAATTAGTTTTGTCACCTTTTCTTTAAGAGCGTCATACCTTTTCAGGTTAAGAACCCTTCTTTTCTGCCTGTGATTCGTACCTGGTTCGATGTTCATGTGATGGTAGCTGACCTTGGGGTCGATGCCTATCATGTAGCTGTATTTCCAGGCGAACACATCCAAGTTTCTGAGAAGGAAATCTTCCAACTTTTCCTTCATTTCTGGAGGTATAGTGCTCCCTATCTGTAAGCATTTCGTTGGATCTATAGGGTCAGCTGAGAAGGTTTCCAATTCTTCCATTGGGGCCATTTGAGGCTCACAATTATAATGCGAGGGTCCAGCTCTTCCAGGTTTACGATATTTTTAGCAGCCTCCCCTTGTTTAGGGGTTTGTGTTGCTCCGGATATGTCTCATTCTTCAGGAGCTTCGACCATGAGGACGTCTTCTTTTCCTTGTTCAGGGATGTCGTCCATATCGATGTCAGCAAAGATAACATATGTTCTTGGTTCTGCTTTCCTTAAGGAATTGGAGTAGCATTCCCTAGCTCCTATCTGATTATCTCGAACTGTGGCAATGCCTTTCTCAGTTGGAAATTTCAAGCATATGTGATTAATTGAGGTGACCTTCCATAGCTCTTTCAAGGCAGATCTTCCTAGCATACCGTAGTACGTAAATCGATTATCAACTATAAGGAATTCCATGTAATGGCGTGCAATCAATTGTTCCATCCCAATCTCTATTGCCAGAGTAATTTTGCCCCTTTGGATGATGCTATCTTCCATGAAGCCATACAATGGAGAGTTTATAGGGGTCAATTCATGGTCCACCTTTATTTTATCATAGGTAGTACCAAATATGATGTTGACTGAGCTTCCGTTATCTACAAACATTCTTTTCAAGCCATTGTGGGCTACGATACCCTTATTACTAAGGCGTTACAGTATGGGTAATGTACTCCTGTCGTATCCTCCTGTATAAAAGTGATTGGGGGAATTACTTTTTCGTTTGGAGATTGGTTTACTATATAGCTTATCATGACTGGATCACTTGCCTCCCTAGCGTAGTTTTTTTTAGAATTCCTAGAGTCTCTACGCATATAAGGACTACTAATGACTGTGTCAATTTCTCAAACTGGCTCATATTCACTGTCTGGTGAGGGGCCTCGTCGCTGTCTCTGACCCTCTCTAGGTCTTTCAGTATCGTTTTCCCTTCTTCGTGGGAGGTCGTTCCAACGATGTTCATTGTTTTGAAGTTGTTAGTTCTGCCTATTCGGAGGACATCTTGTCGCGTCCTGACAATTTTTCGTCTGATGTTCGTAAGACTGATGATAGGAGCAATGCTGATGTGCTTCATCCTTATTTCTAGGTTCAGCACCTCGTCCCCTTAGTGGGTTGATGTGTTCCAACATCAAGATTGGGTTAGGTTGATGCTGATGTGTTCTAACATCAAGATTGATCTCCTCATAAGCTAAAGTTGGTACCGCAATGAGCGTGACCGCAACCAATTCTTGTCCCTGATTCATTGGAGCTTGACTGTCCATTAAATGGGAGGTAGGACCTCTTCCCCTTTGCATTTGTGGAGGTGGCAGGCCTTGGTTGGCCCTATTCCTATGATCTTTTAACTCTTCGTTGAGAATCTCGCATTTTATCATTTCTAATAAGGTGTCATAGGTGGCAGGATCCTTATTTTGTACATCCCTCCAGAAGAGAGAGTTCACGTCTAATCCTCATCTGAGGGTAGTCAATGCCTCTTTGTCCATAACTTGTACGCAGTATATCATTTCATCAATGAAGCGCGAGATGTAATTTTTTAAAGATTCGCCTTGCTGCTATCTCATATCTTGCAACCTTTGGATGTGTCTTTCTCCTTCTTTACTGGTCGCAAAGTGTTTCAAGAAAGTTTTCTTGAATTCAGGACAACTTCAGATGCTCCCCTCCGACAGTCTAGTGCACCAAATTTTCGCACCTCCACTCAAGGTCAAGTGGAAAGCTCTACACTTCATCATCGGGGTAGTTCCCTTCAGATTCATGTGGGTCTTGTAATTGTTCATATGCTTTGCGGGGTCGCCTTTCCCATCGTACTTTGGGATTTTTGGGAGTGTGAATTGGTTTTGCATGGAGGCATTTCTTATAGCTTCAGAGAAAGGAGAATGTTCGTCATCGTCATCTTGATCACAGGACCTCTGAGGCCCATTTGAATCCGCATCATCCATCTGACGAGTTTGGAGGGGAGTCGGGAAGTTCCTACTTCATTTCTGGCTTGGTTCTGTCTTTCCCACCTATTTCTAAAGGGTCAGATCGGAGGCTCTTCATGGTACATAGGTTGATCCTCATTTAGGTGAGGTTCCTGTTGTTTTGGCATTGGAAGATATGGATAGGCATACCTATTTCTAGGCATTTGTGGGCCTATCCTGTCAAAGAAACTTGTAGATCTCTGGGGCCTATCTCCCGATTCGTAGTTCGGAGGAAAATTGAATGGAGCTTCGGGTGGCACTTTTGCAGCATAGTTGGCAAATGAATCTACTTCCGCCTCCCTTTCTTAAGGAGCTTCCATTCCATTATAGCGATGCTCATGCACTTGGCTCTGGACACCGTCTTCCTGATAATACGATTGAGCTTCAGGAAAGATATCTTCAGGGGCTGTACATTGATAGGCCTGATAACCTCCTCGCCCTAGCATGTTCATCAGCATTTCGTGCATGGCTAGGTTCTGCTGAGTGATATTTCTCATGTTAGTAGCCATTATTGCCATTTCCCTGGTTAGTCTGACTATGGCTCGGCCTCCGCCTCTGGAACCTCATCTTCGACGTATTGGAGGTCATGGGCAGACTGGTGGTGCAATGCGCGAAGGTTCCCTCTCCCTTCTTGGAGCATTTTCTTCAGTAGACCTCATTTCTCAATCACTTAGTACGGATTTTATCCCTTGCTTCGAGGGTTTCAGGCTTTTTATAGTTCCATTCTCAGAGACACTCCTTTTTCAAGGATGAGACCTTTCATTTGCCAAACCTAGAAATACAGCTTGGCCTTCTTTCCATGCGTACTCGTGGTTAAATGTCAAAAAATTTCACAGACAGCGCTAATCTGTTGACCCCAAAAAATGAAGCCAACAGATGTCGTGTCCATTCTCACCACGTCAAGCGCTGATCTGGCTCGTTTCTATCGGAATTATTATGGTGATTGAATATGAATGGACGCGAGAGGCACTTTATAGCAAGAGACAGTAATGTTCGAACTCCGGCGATTTTGTGATGACGATAATCGCGCTATCAACGATTGTTCGGCAGGTTTTCTAAAATTACTTTCTTTGTCATTTGAATATGTGGAAGGATAGATATGATATGAGACAGTTGTAACTACTTGTTGGTTCTTCCGTCGGTAAGATTTGATTCCATATC
>CAIGRQ010233923.1:0-11663 GCA_903798375.1 Fraxinus sp. D2006-0159 | reverse complement strand
TAAATTAAATAGTTGATAAGTATTAATATCTACTTTTTGGTATTTGTATGCATTGAATTAGTGTTATTCGACTTCTAGTTATTTTTATATTTTTGAATTTGACTACATTAATTTGTATACGTTATAAATGAAATGTCATTAGTTATATTTATATAGTGTTGCTGTAAATGTTAAAAAATTTAATTGTGGTACGGAACCGAACGGAACCGAACCGACCCGACCCGAACCGAACAGAACTGAACCCGAACGGTTCCATACTTATATTTGGACCTGACGGGTCCATTTATTAAATACCCGAAACTTCTGGAATCGAGCAGAACCGAACCGAACCGCGGACACCCCTAACAGGGAGAGTTTGATAGATTTTTTTTTATATAAATATCATACTTGTCAATTTTTGTTTGATTTTAATCAAAGCAGACAAAAAAATGCACCATACAGGTGTTGTCAATATATCACTTGTATGGTGCATGTGAATTATTGTAAACTCCCACGTACTGAAAAAACATGACACGAAAAGTGTTACTAGATTGACCTTGTCATGTTTTTCCTGAACATGTAGCAGGATTTTTGTGTACAAGGTCATCTCCAACATTGCACCAAACTGAAAATCATCTCCAATCCATTATACCAAAAGTTGCACCAAATGAACAGTATGTAATCATTTTCTTTCCTTCTTTTTTTTTTCCTTCTTAACAATTTATCTATTTGAAAAATTATTTATTTATTTATTTTACAACTAAATAAATTACAAAATAAATAATTATGTTAAATTAACGAAAAATATTGAATTCATTAATAAATTTTAAAAATATAGTAAAATTAATAGAAATGCTACAATTAAGAAAATATATTAAAAAAATAGTGTAATATGTTTTTGGATCATGATATTATGAAGTCGAACTAGTTACTAGTATTGTAATTTAATTCTCGAAATTCATATATTTATCCCACAAATGATCAATTAATGTATTTTAAAGTGCAATGTAAGCATTTTTATCCCTGATTTGTCCATGACGAGCAAGGAAGCCTTGAAAGCGATTGTTTTTATTACTTTTTAAAACTTTTAAGTACTTTTATTTTAATTCATTCCTTAATTATTTTTTATTACATGATTAAAATTTATTATGAATAATAATAATAATAATACTTTGTTGTATAACAAAAATGTACACACATACCCTTGTCAAAATTCTGTGCGAAGTGTAATAGAAGGGCAAAAAAGGTATTTAACAATTTTGGTGCAAAATAGTGGAATGGGTTGGAGATGGTGCAATTCGGTGAATTTTGGTGCAACGAGGATGTGTTGGAGATGCCCTAAGGCATTTGACGACAAAATTGAATCAGGAATGTGAACCTTTTTTTCTTTGTACACATTTGAATAACTTATTTTTAAGTGGAGAAAGTTTAACTTTTAGCTTATGGGAAAAACAAGTAACTTACTTATTGACCTTTTTAAGCTAGCCATACATGCTCATAATTAAAAAAAAGAAAAAAAAGATGGTTTAATATGATCATGGTGAGTACCACAACAAGATGTTAAGGAGAAAATTAACTCTTGTTTGATGTTCATTGTCGAGTTAAAAACTTTTTGATGTAGAAGATGGAGTACCAAAATTTTGAAATTTGAACCATCAATATTTTTCGTTTTAAGAAAAGTAAAATGATAAGAGATTTTCCTGAGGTACAGTTAATAATCTATGGGGTAAAAACTCATTTTCATTGCCTTTTGGTTAGTCATGAGCCTCGAAGGCTCGAACAAGAAAATAATGAAAAGTTAGAGCATGTTTGGCCAGCTTAATGATAACCTTTTCTAAAAATGAAGTTAAGATTTACTTTCCAAAAAGCTTTTTTTAAAAAGTAACTTTTACTTCTTTTTAAACTTAGCCAAACATGTTATAATCTTCTCTTGTCGATTTCTCCTTTCAACGTTCAGTTCTACATCATTGTGTGATTTTTGCTCAATTGCTTGAGATGATGTCGCAGGATGTTCTACTTTTTCTTCGAGTCCAGGAACAGCAGGGCAGACCCTGTTGTTATATGGTTAACGGGAGGACCAGGGTGCAGTGGTGAATTGGCTTTGTTCTACGAAAATGGTCCTTTCCATATAACAAGAAACATGTCTCTTGCGTGGAATGATTTTGGTTGGGATAAGGTACTAGTAACATCCTTTCTAAAGAAAATTTATGTGGGTTTTGGTTGTGAACTAAACTTTTATGTGTTGAACATAGGACCAGATTATGGTTCGACTTTCTTCTTAATAGAACCATCCATTTCAAGTCCCATTGGTAAACTGCTGAGAGGATACCGTTGCTTACGTATTTTTGTGCAAAACTGTTAGTTAATGAATGTGCAACAACTTACTTGTTAATTAAATTTTTTTGCTGTTTGTTATTTGGCATTGGAATGTTTGTGTGGAGCCTTGCTGTATTGCGGATTGAATTGACCTAACTGAACAATCCATATTTGTATTACGTCTTTGTAATGATCCTAAGATATATAAGGGATTTTAAGGGGTATTGTCTTCTTCGCAACATGGACTGAGAGGAGTTAGATCACAATGGTAAACTTCTCCTCGTTAGCCAAAAATTACACTAGCAAATGTAAGTAACTTTCGCATTGAGGATGAACCACAATAAATCTTTGTTTTCGCATTGCAAATTTTGAATTATGTTGGCTTATTGTTGCTCTCAAATTTAGGGATTGGATTAAGATAGTCAAATAGCGGGGTTTATCATTGCTTGGGGAGGGGGAAACTGTAGTAGCCTAGTAGGGACAAAGGGAAACTGTACTAGCCTAGTAGGGACAAACTTATTAAGAGAATTGTTGGGAATTTCGACCCAAAGATAACAACCAAACACACGATGAGAAAAAAGGAAAGAACACAAGAAAATTGTTCACCCAGTTTTTCCAAGCCTAATATGGGGGCTCAGAGGTAAAGAATCTGTCACCATGTGCAAAAAACCTTCAAGAGAGAGTGTACAATAGAATATTAACCAAATCAGACCATATTTTGGTCATCGATCTACAGGCCAAAGAAGGCATCTTAATCATGGATTATGGCATGAAAGATACCAATCAAATTTAGTAGAGGGACAGGATAGTTATTGGGTAGCTACGATATCAAAAGGAACAGTTTCTGCCCTATTTAGCTCTATTTAAGGCTTTACAGGAACTTCACTAGATTGATTAGGAAGTAGAAAGCCACTGTTTATAAATATATTTTGCACTTTTAAATTTCAACTCTGATGTGGTTCTTACAGAGACTATGCTACTATTTCATTTTTATAATACTTTATGGGAATTTTTCTTAATAGAGCCGGACAAAATTGTAGTGAAGGGAAACAAGATTTTGTTAAATGTTACGGAAATAACCTTGTAATAGCACTCTGTAATGCAGTCTTCTTTAAATAGAAGATTTCAGAGGACTCAAATTTATCATTCCTGTGAATTCTTAAATATTTATCAAATGTCTCAATTCCAGGTTTCAAACCTTATATATGTCGACCAACCAATAGGAACGGGTTTTAGCTATAGTTCTCACACTGATGACATTCGGCACAGTGAAGACGGTGTCAGCAATGATCTGTACGACTTCTTGCAGGTAAGTTTCTATATCTTTGTATTTCACCAAAATTATGAAATCCATAAATTTAAATAGCTACTTAATTTCCTGCTTGGCGAAGAAAGGCACTTTAAGTCTCATGATCGGTTGGGAGGATTTGATGGCAGTGGAAAGTGCTAGAAAAGAAAAATAAGCTAAAAGTATATAGTGCACACCAAACATGCAGTCAGGGTTATTGATAACAAACTTCTGCTATATCTCAACAGATTATAAGACTGGCTTATGTTGCACCTTGTATTTGATACTGCTAGGCATTTTTCAAGGAGCATCCCCAGTATGTTAAGAATGATTTTTACATTACCGGAGAATCATATGCTGGGCATTATATTCCGGCTTTAGCAGCACGAGTAAATCAGGGAAACAAAAATAAAGAAGGAGTCTATATTAACCTGAAGGTAAGTGTGCAATGACTTTTCAGAGTACTTTCAGATTCCAGTTTACAGCCTGATTTATTTGATTCATCACTCATGGTTGATCAGGGATTTGCTATTGGTAATGGACTCACGAATCCAGAAATCCAATACAAAGCATATACTGATTATGCTTTGGACATGAAATTGATCAAACAATCAGATTACAAAAGCATGAGCAAGTCAGTTTCACAATGCGAACAGGCAATAAAGCTTTGTGGTAATTATTCTTATTTCCAAATCCATGAGCAATCTGAACCCCCCCCCCCCCCCCCCATCTCCGTCTATTTCTAGTCTACCCCTGATGTGATTCATGATAATTGGATGTAATTTCTGCTTAGTCTGAAAGAAATTCTATTCCAGGCACTGAGGGCGGAACCTCTTGTGTTGGGGCATACATGGTCTGCAACAACATTTTCAATAAGATAGTGGAACTTGCTGGTGACAAAAATGTAAGCATATCATATTGTTGAGGCTTATCTAACAGTACAAAGATTACGAAACACAGAAAAACTTTATCTAATGCAAGAAACATTTTTTTGTCATTCATGTGCAGTATTATGATATACGAAAGAAGTGTCAGGGTAACCTGTGCTATGATTTCTCAAATGTGGAGAATTTCCTGAACCAGGAATCGGTTAAAGACATTCTTGGAGTTGGGAGCATAGATTTTGTTTCATGTAGTTCTGCAGTACATGAGGCGATGATCATGGACTGGATGAGGAATCTGGAAGTTGGTATTCCTCCACTCCTAGAGAATGGGATCAAATTACTTGTATATGCTGGAGAGTATGATCTCATATGCAACTGGCTTGGTAAGTTTCATTTATCAGCGATTTTACTTATCAACTAATCTGTATACGATATTCACTTTTCAACTTTTTGGTTTTGGACTGAGGAGAGTAATTATATTTTGCACACTTGGGTATTCATACAAGGGGCAAATTCTTGTTAAGAGTATATTGGTTATTCTATACATGTATTAGGTCACTCTCATATTGTTACTATATAAAGGATTTACGAGGCCTGTTTTATATGTGTGTGAGGCAGAACACTTTGCACTCTTCTCCTTCATTAATGAAAAACTGCAAAAGGACAACATTAACATTTGAGAGCACACTATAGCAGGACTGCTGAGCTGGCTTCTCATGAGATTGAGAGGAAATCGGGAAGGGGAGTATAAACCGGGATTTTGGGCACACGGAAAAGGGGAAGTGGATTGGGGGTGCTTCACTTTTTAAACAATTTTGGGGCTATAGTAATTTGAATTCTATCAATTTTCATTTTTTTTTAATATGGACAGGAAATTCAAGATGGGTTCATGCCATGGAATGGTCTGGACAAAAAGAATTTGTAGCAGCTTCAACAATTCCATTTTTAGTCAATAGAGTTGAGGCTGGACTGCAGAAAGCCTATGGACCTCTAACTTTCCTCAAGGTCCATAAATCTGGTCACATGGTTCCTATGGATCAGCCCAAAGCATCATTAGAAATGCTAATGAGGTGGATGCACAACAGACTTCATATCAGAGAGACAGATGATCACCTTATACCTATGTGATTGCCACCTTTAAACAGGCCATGCAATCACTTCTGGCATGTGCGTACATGGATCGAACAGTAATGGATAG
The DNA here is from genome assembly GCA_903798375.1 of Fraxinus sp. D2006-0159. NCBI lineage: Eukaryota > Viridiplantae > Streptophyta > Magnoliopsida > Lamiales > Oleaceae > Fraxinus > Fraxinus sp. D2006-0159. The sequence continues at coordinate 5,998 of CAIGRQ010233923.1, read as the reverse complement.
TGTTAATGTTGTACGGTATACTTGTATCCAGTAATGCATGCCAAACATGTTGTTTATGACTTTTTCACGTGGATCGGTGTTGAAATTTTAAATCGGTTCCCGCAATTTTGATTATTTACTTACAAAAGCTTTTCTACTTTCTTGTCTATAGTTACAGGATGAAGTTGTGTGGGCAAGAATTTATCTAATCAAATGAGTAATTTCAGTAACTGCGCTTGGAAAGTGTGTGTGATTCATTTGCCAAGGAATGAGTCTGCAAGTAATTAATACTGATTTAATGTAAATATATGTTCAAATTTAAATAAATCTAAGCTTCAAGCATCTCCAACAAACTCTCTAAATACAAAATTTTCTTTATTTTAAAGAGGTAATGTTTAAATCCACTTTCTATTCTTAATGTAAAATGATTGCATACAATAAGTTAAAAATTTCAATATTTTACTTCTTAAATTATTCAAATCGCGTTTAATTTGATTGGCCATTGACATTAAAATTATGTTAAATTAAAACTGAGGATAAATAAAAAATGTTTCTTGAGAAAAGCAAACTAATGAGCCAAAATAGAGAGCATTATTGGAGTGCATAAAAATTGACGCTCTAATTTTGAAGACGCTTTTATAATGCATAAAATGTTCATTGCTTTTTTATAAATAAAGAGTTTCTTAAAGATACTTTTTAATCTTCAAGAACAACTTTAATGAATAAAACTAACTCGAACCTTGATTAGTTAATCGACTTTTAGAACTTCCCAAATCATAGAAGTCAATCTTTCTCATGCTAAATAACCACTTTATCTTGGACAATGGCGACCATCTATTGAATAATGTTATTTGCAGTCATTCATTATTGTAGTCGCTCTACGTGACATACACGTGACGGTAATGTATCAAATCACTAACTGTTAGAAGTATGTCACGTAGGACGACTACGGAAGTGATCAACTGCAAGTAGTATTACTCTCATCTATTAGGGAGAGAGGACCAAAAATAAATTTATCTTGACTTGATACGTTGAAAGGAATTGCAACAAATTTTTTTTTTTGTTACCCATGAAAAATGAAATGGGCTTAGCCCAAGGCTGCCCTCCTCCCCTGCCAAGTGCCAACTACCTTTCATTTTGTCAACAAAATACTTATGTAAGAACACAATGTCGTGCACCAGGATCCACGCAGACGTAATTTTAATATTCAATGAGTCTAACGAAAGTGACTATACTTAAAGCTCATATATCCATTTTTTCGATGACCCATCATGCAAAAAATGTGTCGTTAAGAGTAAATGCGCTTTACTAGTCTAATAATAGGTAGAGTCTCTAAGCACATCTCCAACCATGAACCAAATTTGGTTAAAAATCCACTCGTTAGGTGATGTGGGGAAAGGGTGGTGGTGGAGGTGGAGAGAAGAAAGAGAAGGGTGGTGGTGAGAATGGGAAGGGTGGCAATAAGGAAGGAGGTGGTGTTGAAGAGGAGAATGTCGTTAGTGGAGGTGGGGGCAGTTTGAAACATTGAAATTGAAATGTTTATTCCATAAAGTCTATCATTAAAAGATCTTCGAAGCGATTAGTTATCTATCAGACGCTTATCAAACTACGTGTTTCGAATGTGATCATTTTGAATATTTTTAACTTTGTAATTGAATTACATTAACTTCAAAAAAATCGAATCTTAAATGAATTAAATTCATCATATTCCGTAAGTGATTACCCTTCACCTCCAAATGGTTAAAAAAAATTCTTTTTCAAAACCGATTTATATCACCGACAGAATATTAGTAGGTATCAAGAATTATTGTTCACCTACGGAATATCCATTCTCCGTTCTAATTGATCGATATAGTCATATAATTTGCCCAATTAATTTTAAAATTTGTTGCTTTAAATTTTTCTCCATTTAAAAGAAAATAAGTATTTGCAAAAAGAGGAAGAAGTTGCTATCATATTGATCATTGAACAACAACAATCTACAAAGAATTTAATGCTCTTTCATTGTTCAAAATATTTGTATCGAATTCAAATCCAAACTCTTCATTCCAATTACTTGAGGCCTATTTAAAAAAATAATAAAGATGACCATTTTCCCATTGCATCTCTCAAGTTTAGTCCCTCTTCAACAAATTCTTCTATCAATGTCTAATGACTTTAATCTTAAAAAATAATAAAAATGTATGATCCTTTGTTTGGTCTCTATTATAATTTAATACATTTTTATCTCTTCTCATTTTAACCACACATTATTAAATACAATAATATCATGCGTACATCCAAATTTTTTTCTTATTTTCTAATAACATATTTTTCAAAAAAATCACTATTCTAAGATACATTATTCCCAAAAAACTCATTATAATGAATCTCGGAAAAGGGCTTAATTAACTAAAAATTTTCATTAAACAATGAGTCGTCGGTTCAACCAGTGACCCTCAATTGAAGTAAAGGCCGTTGACTTGGTGTCTTGCTCGGTGAATGATCGAGTGCATTTGATGGCTATGGTTCGACCATTAAAAATTCATGTGACTAAAATGACCTCTTTTTTTTGTTTTTTGGAAATTGTAGATTTTGCAAATCCTAACTTAATGAATAAATCAACAAAGGAAAAAGGTTAAGGTCCTACTTGTGCAAAGTGAAGATTTGGGATCCCAGATCTCATTTTCGCTGATTCCCAATCTATTGTTTTAAGTAGTAAGTTGGTCCCCTCGTCTTTAAAAATAGCAAGTTCATCCTCATCTTTTTGTTGCAGATGCACGACCAAACCTTAAAAATGAAAATCGTTAATTTCTCGTTAGTTTCACACAACAAATTTTACAAATCTTGTTTTTTTTTTTCAATTGGTTTGGTGTCTAAAAATTTAAGTGAGACTGAGACAATTGTTTTACTAGTTGCACAAAAAATCTAATGGATAATTGACAATTCCAGTTACTAATTATGCAACTAAAATAAGAAACTTGACCACTTCGCTTCATTTTAAAAAATTGAATGAAAATTGCTATTGAAAGAAAAGGTCAAAGACCGATGATACAAGTTTTTGTGGAACACTTAATGAAAAAGAAAACGTTAAGGTCCGACTTCCTCACTATTCAAGGAAAATGCTTCTTATACATAACTGTTTACATAATATTTTACATAATAATGAAGTGTCAAAATGTAAATAGGGAGGTTATTTAATTGATGAGATTTTGATTTAATTAAATTTCGTCACATTATTTGTTGATAAACCATTATTTAAGTTGTTGTGTATGCGTGCGTATCACAACTAACTTTTCAATTAGTGTGATTTTGATTCCTCAGTTTTTAACTTGCTTCATTTCATAATGTTAACATTAGGGGTTGGGCAAAAAATCGAAAAATCGATCAAACCGAACAACTGAAACCAGGTCGGTTTGGTTTGATCTGAACAAAAAGAATCGATTTGATTTGGTTAATTTTAACTATTAAAAAGTCGAGTCGATTGGCTTCAGTTTAAGCAACCAATCCGTCAATTAACCGACCCAATCTGCTAATACATTTTTTTTTTTCATTTTAAAATTCATATTTTTAAACATAAAAAATAAAGTAATAAAAACAAAAAATATATATATATTTTTCAAATAATTTGTTTACCGACTATACTTTTTCTATCAAAACTCCAAATATCAAAAGAAAAAAAAGCTAGAAGAAAAAGTGATGTAAACTTCAAATTTAGATTGTAACCTTGCTTTTCATTTTTGATTTAATTTTTTTGTTGGTAACTATCGGATATACACGATGTTTTGGGAAAATCGACACTTTATTATTTACATTATGCATAATATTTATATATATATTATATATATACTAGGTCTAAGCAACGTGCAATGCACGTTTGCTTAGTTTATATATAATTTTTTTGGTTAAGTATTAAATTTTTATTAATAAAGATGTAATTTTTTTGGTTAATTAAATAACTAATGACGTAATGTTTATGTAATTGATAAATAATTACACATTGTGATATATTAAAAAAAGAGCATTAATAGAATCTATAGCATGGTCTTATAAATAAACATCGCTCATAGTTCTATGAAAGCTGTTTGAGATAACACATTTGGGCAAACTCAAATATTTTAAGTCTGGCGTATGATTAGCTTAGCTCAAAAGTTAATTTTAAGTATTTCTCTCTTAATCCTGTAAAAACAAGAGAAGCTTTGAGGTCAAACTATAACAGCATGAAGAAGCAGCAGCAGAGTAAGTAATCAGAAGTCATGATGTAGAAGTGTAGAATCACACAAAACAGGAAAAGCTTTCAGAACCAAGAATTGAATAGATAAGGTAATCCTTACCAATGAAGCATATGATTTTAGGAGCGGCTTTGCCAGCTGCTAAACCGGCTTGAATACAAAAGGAGCTTCCACAAAAAGGACTTCACCCAATCGCCTTGGATAGTAGTAGTAAAACACATCAAACTGTTTAAAATGGAGAAAGTAAACTTATATCATCCATTATGCAGTTGGTAGGAAACTCTGCTATTGCAATTCAATGTTCGAAGAACATTGACTGACCAATTCATTGAGTAATAACATGAAGATTCAACCAATAAACAGAGACCACAAACTGAGTATATTTTTTACTATTGCGGTAAAAGCTGAAGTAGAGAATAAACCTTTACTACATTTTCCTGACAATGATGGCCAAAGCTCACAAGATAGAGTTGATTCCATGTTTTAATAGACGTAAGCCTCAAAATGGATACTTTAAAAAATTCATAAAAACCTTGAAACATGGGAATTGCCCAACTTTAACCATGCATAAAGTCTAAAATTTTGAAACAGAAGTACATCCTATAAAAAAAACCATTTCAGTTGAAAGAAAATATAAAGTTTCAATAGAAATGCAAAAGATAGTCTTTCAGTATCTGGTTCTCACCTATCTGTACAAACTAAACTCCATAAACATCAGCTATTATTCAATATTGAACAGAATGAGAACTACTACAGTTTATCACAAATCAGGAAGGTATCACATCTACATTGTGAAACCTTGAATTTCTTATACTTGAAAAGAATTTTTTTTTCTGTGAAGAAATACGACGTATTTTTCCAATTTTAATAGACCTCATTCCCATTGTATAGCAAAGAAATTCTACATATAGTTTTCAATTTTCCCACCCAAACTAAATTATGAAAAAATTGTCGCGGGTGTACTTATTATCATACACAATATTAACAATTTCGCCAAAAGTGAAGAAAAATTATAAAGCTCATTAAACGCTTAATATTCCAGCATCCACAAAAAATTAAACAATAAATCACTTAAACTAATCATAATTCCAAAATCATTCTTTCCCGAATGCAACCATCAAAAACCGCAACATTCCAAATAATTATAAACAAAACACAGTAAAAATACACCTACTTAACACAATCCGTCAAAATTAACGCCAGAAAAAATTGAACAAGATTTTCTGTCTGAATCCGTCTCATTTAACCCAGCCACATACACTCACTCAATAAGCCCAATAAGCCAATAACCCAGCCCACAATTTCCACAGGCCACAGCCCATACTGCCTACAATTTCCACAGGACACAGTCTCTTCTCCGTTGACCCCTCTCCGGCATCTGCCATCTACAACCATATCACCACTGCCGCCTGCTACACTTAACATTCCTCTATCTTCATCGCCCAACAACAACCCGCTGCCTATCACCCACTTCGTTTCCCTTCACTTCAACAATCAGCCCCATCAACACCCGATACTCCAATCAATACCGCTCGCCACCGTACATTTATCACCTAAACTATCCAGCCAACCACCTCGCCACACCTTGCCGATCGTTATCGACCACACCTCCACTCGCCACATCAATCACAGACCCTCATCTCTAAGCCTTCATCTTCTCCTACATGACCAAACCCGATTACATCCATCTCCAAATGGCCTCTTCAATAGCAGATCCTCCAATCAAATTGAGTTGACTTTGGAGACGTACCGTTACAGAGAGGCAAAATCCTTAGCAATTGCGTGGAGATGATGATACATAGACATGC
>CAIGRQ010233919.1:0-19386 GCA_903798375.1 Fraxinus sp. D2006-0159 | reverse complement strand
ACACATTGCATCGGATGAACATACTACTCACATTGCACAGATTATTACACATTCTAAACAAGATTTTAATTTGATTAATAAAATATTTATTGTATCGTATACAACATGCTTGGTTAACAATACTATTTTACGACATCTATAGCAGTTAATTTTTTTTTTCTTTTTTTTGATAGGATGTTTTATTATAATTATTTGTTAAGGCGTATCGTCAATAATACAAAATTAGAAATATAGTGGTATAATGAGAGAATTATTTTTTGTATCAATTTTGAAATAAAATTGTTTTGACTTCTTTAATATACTTCAATGGTGGAATGCACAACGGTATCAATATGTGATATTGTCCAATATAGTTCAAGGCATTTTATAACACCTGCAACTTTATCAATACTTACGGATATAAAGTTTATCATTGGAAACCGTGTGTTAAATCGAGATGCATCACATGATCTAGACAATATTATAACCCGAATAGAAGCACATATTTGTATGCATCAATGATTTCAAGAAGATGAATGTGGTCTTATGGCATCCTTTCAAATTTGAAATTGCAAAATATTAAGGTAGAATAATAAATATATTTCTTTTCTTTAATCTTTACTATATTTATTGATTTTAAAAATTGTACATGAAATATTAGTATTGTAGCCGATTCCATACACGGATAAAGTATACGAGTTTTTGTAACTTTATAATAATTTTGACAAAATGTAGTTCCTAAGTATACCTTTTCCTTTATTATTAATTATTATTTTTAATAAAATATAATTTTAGTACATTGTCATTATACTTCGAGGAGCGAAAGTACAATTTTTCCTTCGATTATAAAAAATAAAAAGAGGAGTAAGTTGGCTCGACTTGTCCCCCAATGGCTGAGCCAAACGTCATATCAGTGAAGCGAGCCAGCTCGCATCTATATCGGCTGGGGCTCATCGATGGACGAGCCAAGTGACTAGGCTAGATCAATTTAAAACATCCTTCGCTTGACCCAGACAAAATATGCATGTCACATATGATGTATTGGATATGTCACTACCAAAATTATATAATTTGAAGAGGCTACGAATTTAGAAGAAAATGAATGAATAAAGGTTAGGTTAGGTAATGAGGCAGTCAATACAAGGGGAATTGCTCAACGCGCAGACATTTTGTCAGCATCCCATGTTCCAGATCCTCCTTTTTTTTTTCTCCAGATCCTTTTTTTTCTCTTCTTCGCCTATCTGTTTTCCATGTTACTCTCCTTCTGTATATGCCATCATCCACCAACCACAATTTTATTTTATTTTATTTCATTGTCGTGTGACGTATTAACAAGTTTGAGTTCGTTACACGCCTAATTTTTACATGCGCGTGAGACCCGCGTAAATAAAAAATAATCCTCCTACTGTGAGTGTGCTGCTGTCAGAAAGAGTTTCAAACCCTTTCTGAACATAGCATGATTGTAATTTTTATGATTAGATACCAATGAAGGCCACGTTGATTTAGACATAACTTATATTTTTAGCCCATGTTTGGTGCACATTAAAATTTTCATTTTTTTTTCTACTCATTTTCAACCATATATTCTTTAATAAAATAATATTTTTCATCGCATCAATAACTTCTCATTTTTTTCCAAATACACATTCTCCATCAATCTACTATTCCAGAATACATTCTTGCAAAATAATGTGGCTCAAACACATTCGAATTTGATAAAAGTTAATGGAATGTATGATCGAAAAATTGTGAAGTCTATAAATTTAAATCAATTGATGCTTTCGATTTAGAATTAATAATTTTTTAACTGAACCAGCCTGCAACTTCCATTTATTTACAAATGCTATTGAATTTTCTTAACGTTCCTTGGGTCTGATTTGGCGTACTATAATAAATCGATTGTGATGTCAAATTCTAATAGAGGGTCCTTGTCAACGAAACAAAATGAGAGCTTCGTTTCAAATTTCACACCCAATACTTGAGACTTTATGAAAAATTTTAGAAATGAATTTTACGGAGTTTCGTGGTTATTGAATTATATGAAAATTCCATCGACGTGATCGATGGAGGTAAGCCATATTGTAGAACTTGAAAGAGGGAGAGAAAAATATGGATATTATTGAAAAGAGAAAAAAAAAAACACGGATATTATTGGTTGTTAGATAAATGTGTTGTTTATATCTTTAATGTTTCGACATGATACTTTGTATAATCGAATCAATTAGGCATGTCCCTGAGTACGTTCGTGATAGAGCATGTGTCGATTGTCTGAGTTATGTCTTCTGCATAAGTTTGACTGTGAAATGCGAACCAATCTTCCGATTCACCACATTATCTTGCTCAACGTAGAGTTAAAAGTTGTACAATCACACAATATCTCACGCCAAAACCTCCCAAAATACCCAATACAATTTCTTGCCGAAACTCCACAAAACAACTATAGTTAAGAGAATTATAATTTTTTTTTTTTAATACCATTCTATCTCTTTCTCCTCGATGCTTAAAGAGTCTCTCAACCATTTCCTACGAGGATAAAAAAAACCACACTCTCCCATCTCAATTTAGAATCATGCCACATGTACATTTTCCAATGTTGATATTGTGCCACGTGTCTTAACATCATCAGACATTTTATTTTAGAAAAAACATACATTCCTGTTCATTTCAATTTTAAACTCAATGGAGTGTAAGTTATAATGTACAGTTGTACATAAGTGAATGTACGAGTGGTTTTATCCCTCAATTTATTGTAGTGTAGACTATTGGCCTAGAGATGACTTGTGATAGATTTGATGTTTAATTTGTCTTTAGTTGAATCCAACTTGTGTACGGTGCGGCGTGGCGTAACACATTTTCTTCATTTGATTTTTTGTTAAACCCTAAAATGTTTATTTTCTTCAAAATCCTGGTCAAATCAAAACTTTGATGACAATCTGCATTCGTCACTATTATGTTATTAATCACAATTTTTGCACCATAGAACCAAAATATGTTTTAAACTTTTTACAAATTAATAAATATTCAAACTAAACTGTAAAATAAGATAAGTTCATTATTAGTCAAAACTAAACTACTAATTAATATGGAATATTACATTTTTAAATATTAGTCGATTGCGAGTACGATTCGATCGTGATTAATAATACGATTGAAACAACGAGAGAGCGAGATGGTTGTTAATAGTACTCATATGACTCTTCCTAAGAGCATGAAACACCCGTTCTCCAAATAGGAAAAAAATGCATTTTGAAGACAAAAACACTTCTTAAAAATGCCTTTGCCCTCCCATTCAACGGGATTATTAGAGAAGCTGACTTCATTGCTCAGTCAAGCTTAATCGTTCCTTAGTGTAGTGTAGTCATTGTCTTACCATCGAAATGCCTACGATACAGTGATCGACCTTTCGAACGTATCTTTCCTTACTTTTCTGAGAAGCTCTTTACACAATGACCATGGGCTATTCACCTTTGAAAATTTAGCTACTTAAGTACTACTCATGAAGTAAATGTGAGCAGCACTCCCAGATGTTTGGCCTCTTGCACTAGAAGCGACACTTGAAGGATGAGTTTCAAGCGGTTAGCTTCGACGCTAGATAATAGGTATTAGGCATCTGAGTCGAAAGAACGCAAGCAAATAAAGGAAAGTACTGCATGCCTACTAGAAGAAGCAAAGCTTCGACCTTGGCTTGATTTTAATTTTTTGAGATTTAGTTTTATGAAAAGTTGATTTTTTTAGAATGTGCGATTAAAAAGTAAAGAAAAATTATAAATTGACGGAAAAAATTATTTTATTGAAAAAATATGTAATGAAAAATGAGTTTGAGGACAAAGGATAAGTCAAAATCAGGGCTAATTAAATTAAAATTATTTTTTGTTAAAGTTAAGAAATGTATATTTTATTGCTGTCATTAATTGAATGGAAGATTCCTGCTGACTGCATTGAACTGAATTATAACATCATAAATCTTTAATTATAATGATGATGAACGTGACATCAACAACTACAAAGTTTGGTTTCGGGATTAAAATTATTTTTTTAGTAAATTTTGATAAAAATAAATAAAAGTTGTAATTGAAAAGCCGTCAATCTCATCAAATATATAATAAAAATTAATTATTAAATCTTAATCCAATCAAATTGGGCTTAATATTTTTTATAATTATTTTTTAGGAAGCACTTAGGATCATTTGAGGGAATGCAAATTGAAAGGTCAACGCACTCTTCCACCTCGACTATATATAGTGCGCATTCCCTCTCTTTCGGCTTCATCCTTTTTCAACTTTTCATTCATTCACCAAACGCAGAAAACAGGTTCATTGTTGCAAATGGCTACCAAAGTTTATATTGTGTACGTATCTTTATACTTTCTGAATATTTCTGTATTTTATTCGTATTTATCTTACGGTTCTTCGAAGTTGGAAAATCCACCGTTTCTTGATTTTATTTTATTTTATTTTTTTTTTTTAAGATCACGATCTTGAAGATCCTTTACATTCAGTTTTGAAAATGGAGAAATGGGATTGCTGGGTCATATATAGGTTCTTGATTTTATGATTTTTGTGTAGTCTGATCTCCATTTAAATGAAATTGTGATCAAGAAATTGATTGTTTTTTTGTAATTTATCATAGCCATGCCGCCTCTGTTTGAAATTGAGCCACTGTTTCCTTTTTCAACCACACATACTTCCGAATAAATAATCTTGGATGTGACCCGTAACTTTTCCTTACATTTTAATCACGCATCGTCAAAAAATCACTTTTTTTTATTTTTTTGATAACCGTGGATATCTGGACAGCTTGCACGCAACTCGACCAATTCCACGGGCCTGAAATTTACAGCCGGGTACTCACCTCAATGGCATGAGGGGACTCGAACCGATGAAAAAATCACTTATTATAGAATCTATTATCAAAACATTTATATTAGTTGAGTGGAATTTGTCAATAAGATGGTTTTGATTATGCCCTGTGGCTTCTGTAATATGTAGAGTAAATTCCAATATCAAATCTCTGTAAAATTTTGGGACATCTTATCTTTCTTATTGACTATGCACCAAAAAGTGATGTTTATGTCTGTTTAACTGATGGCGGTTTTCTATCAATATTCTGTATTAAGTTTGTTGGTGTGCGAGACTAGATGTTCTTGCGAATTTTACGTAGAGTTGGATTATATTCTTACTCCCATAGTTGTATCTAACAGTTCATTCCGTAGAGCACCTTCAATCATGGTGTAAAATGGATCTAAATTGTGATTTAGATCTCCGAAGTGGCCGAAAATCCCTCCAATGGATTTAGATCTTTCAATTGGACCAAACTATGAATTTAGATCCACTGGAATGTAAATGAGGATGTAAAAGTGGTTTTGGAGATACCAATTTACACCATCATTGGAGATGCTCTTATTACGTGCTTTTGTTGCTATTGAAGCAACTGGTTATTAGCTTGTATTATATTGGTGGTACCTTGTTGATTCTTGCATCATTTGAAGGTTTGAAAGTAATAGAAAGTGTACTTGACAGAACTTACCTATCGACATCTTTAGTCATATATATTCATAGCTAAAAAACTTTAATTTATGATGCAGATACTATTCTACGTATGGACACGTCGAGAAACTAGCTCAGGAGATCAAAAAAGGAGCCGAATCTGTTGAAGGAGTAGACGCCAAACTATGGCAGGTTTGTGATTTTTCTTGTTCTAGTTGTTCAATTGTTAACTGAAGATTCTGACATACAAAAGTCTGTGTTATTGCTTCTTTCGAGGATGCAGAAGAATTAGAAACTATTTGATAGTGATTCGTTTGATATTTTGGCTGAAAAGATTGACAAAAGTTGATATTCAAACATGGTTTCGTAGAACAAATATCATTCTGAATTTAAGGGCAATATATGCCACTGAGCTATTCTGTCATCGTGAATCCTTGATGTGATTAGCTTTAGAGTTGATAAGTAATAACTTCATCACAAAGATTCCATTTCAACTATACACGTCTCAAAATTTTATTGAGGTGAAATTTGCATATTCATACAAGTTTACCATAAGAACCTTCGAGGTCAAAGAACTCCTTGCCTTCTATTTATTCAGAAACAACTTGTAATGGTTAATAACAAGAATTAAGAAGATCAAGGTGTATTTTTTTGTTATTTACATGAGTTGCATTGGTAACAGGTGCCGGAAACTCTGTCTGATGAGATTCTTGCAAAGATGAGTGCACCACCAAAGAGTGATGTGCCGGTCATTACTCCAAACGAACTCACTGAGGCTGATGGAATCATATTTGGTTTCCCAACCAGATTCGGGATGATGGCTGCTCAATTTAAGGCATTTATTGACTCAACTGGAGGCCTATGGGGGGCCCAGGCACTAGCAGGGAAGCCTGCTGGCATCTTTTACAGCACTGGATCACAAGGAGGTGGACAAGAAACTACCCCGTAAGCTTTCATTCTGCCTCTACTACCTTGTACATAGTTTTTCCACCCTTTTGAACTCTAACGTGTTTAGACTGAGTTGGGATTTCGTAACTCTGCAGCTTAACAGCCATTACCCAACTTGTCCATCACGGTATGATTTTTGTGCCCATTGGCTACACATTTGGGGCCGGCATGTTCGATATGGAGAATATTAAGGGTGGCAGCCCGTACGGTGCTGGAACCTTTGCTGGAGATGGTTCTAGACAGCCTACAGAACTTGAATTGGGGCAAGCTTTTCACCAAGGAAAGCACATTGCAGCCATTGCAAAAAAGCTAAAAGGAACTGCTTAATTCCTCTATCTACAAGTGAAATGCATCATCCATACTCTTCAGTATTATTCCTATCAACGTTCTGTTTCAATTTCAAATTTGCCTCTATTTTCATCAAAATAAATGTAATAGTTTCTCAACACGATATACTTTCCTTACTTTTCTAGTTGAAAATCAATGTTGATTACATATAAGATTTCCTTTATACTGTATCCAGGCTATTCAGCATTCATAATTTAGTATGAAGTGGCTATGTGGATTGAAGTTAGATAAACTCACCATCGTAATCAAATCCAGAAAAAAACTTACTCGACTAATGCTCCCTCTACCCCGTCCTCCTCCTCAAAAAGATCTAGAAAATATTTCTTCTAAATTGAATGTGTTCAGTCCTGCTTTGTACATAATGCAGATTCTTATTGTCTATAAGAAACCAGTGTAAAGCTATCATAATTTCTATTGGAACCAGATGTATGCCCAGCAAGAAAATCGCCTCTAGAATTTGTCCAGGTTATGGTTTTAGAACCAGTACAATGTAGACACGTGTGTCAACTAACAAAACTAACAAACCTAACAAACCAACTAAACTGATTCAGCTTCAATTCTTCCAGCTGCTCTGTTTCCAGCTGAATTCCAGTTCATTTGTTTGAACAAATACGGTTTCTTTCCTTTGCTTCTTGAGCCTTCGATTCCAAGGCTTCAATGTGAGATTGTAGATTCCAATATGCCCTGCAAGAAAATTGCCTCTAGAATTTGTACAGGTTACGGTTTTAATTGGCAATGAATAAGGAACGCGGCACCTCTGACTTCTTGTGCGTTTATGCAACTTTGTTACGCTATACTGGGTTAAATTGGACAACGCAAAAGAGAAATGTGTATTGGCGTTCAATCTTGTCAAGTCCAATATACTTGGCGCGCAAATAAAGCAAAAATCCGTTGACAATGGAAAAACTTCTCAAAGAAGACAAATAAAGAATTTTTGCCATGATTAGCCAAGACAGGCTAAAGCATTGCTGGCTATCAAAGCAAGATTAGCAATGATACCAAGATGCTTATCCTTTCGGATAATTTCTTCACGTCTCTTCTTCTTTTCGCCTCTTTTTAACCAAGCCACGCTATCACAAAATAATACTGAATGCTTTTTAGACTTAGATTGAGAGGCACTAATCCATAAATCATGATGAGACTCTATACCCATCAGCTTAATAATTCAAGTCTTAGGTGTCGAACACTTGAATAATTATTTTTTAGCATGATACACTAAGAAATATATAAAATATACTACAATCATTTACCCCTTTGGGGGTGGCCCAGTTGGTACGCGAAGAGCAAATGTCACGAGTTCGAATCATCTGCCAACACTTCCTCGATGAGCTCGTCGCACTGAGCTTACCTAGTGCGTTTTATCATTTACGGACTATTGCACATAGAACGAGGTTTACTCAGTGCACACTCAAGGGTAGCGGCTACGGGTTCCTATATCAAAAAAAAAAAAAAAAAAAAAAAAATTACTACAATCATGACATGTTTCTTATATCAAGTGTTCATAGTTTACCACGCTAAACATGCCTCTGTGCACTAAATATTCAAAGATTATATGAAGGCAAATCCATGATCATAACATTTCCTAACCCGATGTAACTTAAAGGTAGAATAGGACGCCATAAGACTTTAACTTAGAAGTGTAAAATAGACCGTCTCATCTTGTCTTTTTAGATACCAAATCTACCTGCAACGTTGGGTAAGTCGGGTTGGGTAAGAAAAGGAAACGAGGAAAAAAAATACATAATTACCAAGGTTTTAAGATACACTTAAAAAAAAAAAAAAAAAACTTCGGAAAAAGTTTCAATTGTGACCACCTGATAACAATTTGTGCTTTATTAATTAATTAAACAGATTGATGTCACAATAACACGTAATTTATAATGAAAATCGCAAATCGCATAAGGTCACAATCACGAAGACATAAATTGTGAGTCACAAATAATCACAATATGAAAATCTTTTAGGTCACAAATTATCACTTTATGAATCACAATTATTCAAAAAATAGGTCACATACGCTCTTCATCCCGCCTACTCCACTCCACCACCACCTAAAAGTTGTGCCACCTCATTGCCACCGTCGCCACCACATGCATAGGCAACCATCATTTGAAAACTGACCTCCGATTTTGAAATTGCAAGCAGGGGCCTGTATTTTCATAAATTGCACTAGAGGCCCCCGCCCCCAAATCCTCATCTAAAACCTAATCTCTTCCCTTTCTCTTTGCGGTGTCAATGACATGCTGTGTGCCATCTCATGGCGCGTTTCTACTACAATAGCAACAGCACCCAACTCTGTTTAGCCCAGCTATGTGAAGTGGTGGTAGCTAATGGCGAAGTGGAAGTGGTGGTGGTGGTGGTGTTGTGTGCAAATTGTGACTTGGGGATGCGTAAAAGAATAGGTGGGGTTTTTGAGCAATGCTATTCATCCCCACTGGGGATGCATCCCCAGTCTATGTGGCGTTAATGTGGAATTAAATGATAGGTGAAATTAAATAAGTCATTTAATATCACCTATCATTTAACCAATCATTAACACACACATAGACTGGGGATTCATCCCCACTGGTGATGAATAGCATTTTTCGGGGTTTTTGGGCTAAACAAACAGTGATGAAGCGGTCCAGACCCCACCTTCACACTTGGACTTGCCCTACAGCGTTCCAATGAAATTATCGAAGAAATTAAACCTTACAAAAAAGAAAAAAACTGCGCGCACACATTTATTTCTTGTTCTTTCAATTTCTTTTTCATCTTTTGCATAAATAAAAGTTGGGGATACCCTACAGATAATATAGAAACAGGAACAAAAGCCCCTTTATAATCTGCTAAATTCAGCACAATCATAATTCATACTGTCCTAAAACTCAGCTAAATTTAGCACCTGTTCCTGTTCCTAACCCACGTCTATCAAATAAAATACAAATATTACTATGAAAATTTGATATTATTATCATTAATTCCACCTAATCATTCTCTGGCATACATCAGATGGTCCAGCATTGTCCTCTTTTTCTTAGACATGCTTTTCCTGTATACTTGCAGACACAGCAATGTGGCTTCCATGTTTCCAATTCTTCTCTTTATCCATATTTTACTTGTTGAAAATCAGTTCTACTTCTCTATCTTCCTTGGCTTAATAGTCTTCTCTACCTGAATCTTCCTCCAAATACTGGTGGCCAGAAATCAGATGTATTCTCTGCTGCAATCAAGAAGGTGCTCGATATGGGCACAAGGCAAAGACCCCGGCTTTTAAGGTCGAGTTTCGACCCTTCTTGATGCTTAAGCTTACCAGCAGTCTGCATAAAATATATGTTTGATGATCCCAAATTCTTATAAGAGTATCATAATGTATGAACATATAATGAGCTGCCTGAAAATATCTAAAAAATAATAGTTTGCTTTAGGTCCTACCTGTTGGCGATGAACCTGAGGTACATTTTTCATGTATGGAGTACTCAATACCTGATAGCAAGGAGATATCAACACATTAAAAAAAGAAAAATCGAGTTTCAAAGTATCCGTAACGGAAGTTCAAGAAAATGGAACATACACTGACTTGATCATGGAGAAATTTGACGTACTCAATTGCTTCTTGTAGAACAGATGCAGTATCAGTCTGGAAAAGTGACAAACATTCAGTAATTACAAAGAAATATTGCACTTGTCAAAAAGTTTTAAAAAAATAAAAAATCCAAATTTCGACCTTTCCGAAAGGTGAAACCAACTGCTGGAGAGCAGTTATTCGGTCCCCCAGCTTCCCTTTTCCGACCTGATAAAAAAGCTGAAAGTCATCATCCATTTCTTTGAACCAATATATAATTCCTTCACTTGAAAAATAGAAAGCCTAATTAAAGTCATAAGCTCATTAGTACCGTAAATGTTGGTAATGGAGATGGTGTTTCAAGTCGCGGACGTTTGAATGTAGGCTTATTGCTGGATTTATTTGTTATTGGGTTCAAGTCTCCAGCCGTTTTGTTAGCCTGAAAATAAGAGATGTTACTGAATTTTTAAATTCTGAAAAACCCTAGTCACATGCCAAATTAAAAGGACTTGTACATGATGTGTAATAAACCATCTAGAATATTCAATTCACCTTTGCAGCGAGGTTGGGAAGATTAGGTTTCGCATCGAGAGCTGATGGCAGGAACTGGGATTTTGTTGAAGGAAAAAAGTTTCCAATATTGTTTGAAGCTACAGCAGCGGTGGTCCAAGAAGGTGTGTTCTTTGAAAATTGGAAAGGATTAGTAGGCCTAAAGTTCATATTCGAGTTTTTCAATAGAGATTGCTGAGACTGAGAATCTGTATTGAGTAAACTTTGCAACAAAGCTGAAGTGTAGCCATATGTAGCTGAATTCAATGGAAAGCACGTCGAAAAACTTTGACTGGTTTCTGTGCTTACATTGGAGCTAATTATTGAAGCCAAGGGCTCCTCAAAACCCTGATTCATTTGTTTGAGTGAGTTTATGGACGAATCTTCAACATCCCCGGAAATGTTTCTTGAACTCCATTCGTTCTGGATTTGAGGACAGTCGACCCCAAGTTGTTGCGAAAAATTCATGCTGGAATTGAGGTCTTGTTGTAGGATGTGGGAATAATTTCCTTGAGAAGTTCCATTGTCATTCCTGCAAAATGACAAGAAAAAAGAAATGAATTTCTTGGATCAACTTGACTTCCTTTTTCATATGATTACACGAAAATAAGTCTGAATTGCCCACCTTTTTACAAGCACCGAGTATTGGACCATTAGGGGTTTTGATTAGTGGGACAAAAGTTAAAATAATCAACAAAAAAAGCAGCAAGAATTGGTTCAATAAACTTACAGTAACTCTTGATTCCAATTATCAGTTGCTGTGGATGGTGAAAGGGTAATTCCCATCATTTGTAGGATTGAGTCTGGTTTCTGCATTTCTTGAAGTACAATAGAGCCATCTGAAGCTGAACCAGACTCATCATCACCAGATCTTGTAGCCTTCATGTTCATCATCATATGATGATCACTTGGCCATCCAAAGCTTTCTACGCCGTTGATTGCCAATGAACATGGAGAAGAATCAAATGCAATTCTTGATGAACTCCACCAGTTCCCGCCATCATGAAATTCCTCCGCCATGGTTAAGAATTGCGTTCTTGGCGAATATGGTTCTCCAGTACTGAAATAAATGGCAAATGTTTGTGTACGTGTGTGTATTATATATAGATTTTTGATATATCCACACACAATATATACACACGGACAGGTCCATCAAACAGCCGGAATCTTGTTGACATTTGTAAGAAACAAAGTAGCACAATGAATTATGACCCAGAAAATTAAAAAATTAATTTCAAAAAGACTTTTTATTTTCTATTAATATTTTTATTCTTGTCACTGTTGTTACTTTAATTATTGAATTTTTTTACTTTGTTGATGTGTATGAACACGGTAAAAAAATAATCCTAATTGCTTAAAAACAAAGGATGGAGAATGATGGGAAATTTGATACTTTTTGCCACGTCACAGTTTTGGATCGAATAATGTATCTTTTTGGGTACTTAAATTCTACGGCCTAAATTGTTTGTACCGAGGAACCGGAATATCAGGACCATTCCTCACTTAACTTTCAAGATTCAGTACGATTGAGAAGGATATAATCTTTTCTCATTAATTACTACTCAGGAGTACTTTAATACATATATTCCTAGGTATTAGAGATGAATTATGATTATTCCTTTTTTGGAACATTGAGCAAATATTTAATGGGTAAGTTAGGTTTAGGTTCCATTCCATAATCTTTTACTTGGTGTGAATACAAGTTTTCAACATTTAAAACATTGATTTTAAGTTCCCAACTTATATAAATTTGTTAATATGAGTTTTCGAGTGACACAAATAATTAATGCAAACGTTAAAATCGTTCTTGATTCTCACACGACTCACAATTAGAGGGCATAATTGTCAAATTTTTTATCCAATTTAACTTAAAGTTGCATGCAACTTTAACGTTAGATTTAATGATTTTCTTCACTGGGGATCCAGATTTACAACGTCAAATAGGTTGGGGGAATCAAAATTTCATTTTCGAAGATTGAGACTCCTAACGTACTACGTGAAAACATTGGGAATCCAACACTAATTTATCTTTAATTTATTAATATAATTAATTTCAGAAGTTGATTTGCATATCGGGTTCATGCGATGTTGAAATAAGAGGGTATAATATGAGTTGGGTTTAAAATATCATAGTTTTTTTATTCGTTATCTTCGTGATTATGTTAATATAAAGATTTGACAGAATTTGATATTTGATTTTTCTATGACTTCGACAAGGAAAATAGATTCTATAGTAAAAAATGTGTAACCACTTATTTATTATGAAGAAATTGAAAGAAAAGGGGGAAGTAGTGTCTATCTATGCTATTGTTGGTGAACATCGTGTGGAATTTTTTATGCTCAAATTCCCCAATTAATATGCAGCAGAATACATTTTTAGGTTTCCCTATTTAGACATCATTATGATGAATTGTTGTTATCAATAACCTAATTACATGTTGTGTACTATAGAACAAATAAGAGGAACTTATTTTGTCAATTCAACATCCAGAATTTCAGGAAAAGAAAAATCCTAACAAGACAACATTATTCAACAATAAATTGATAAGAGGACAACAATTTAAGTTCTCCAATGATAAGCTAACAAGGCAACAATTCAGCAATTTGTCGACAAGACAACAAAAATCCAACAATTTCATTTACATATGAACTGTTACCAATCCACAATAGCAATTAGCTAATAAATGAAAAACAAATTAATGATGGCAAATACGTACCTGCTAAATGTTTGTCGCATGAGATCATATGTGAAACAATCGAACACCAGCAACGAACACTCGAGCAACCAGTTGTCGATATTTTATGCAGAAAAAATCATACTACTTAATCTAATTAATGTAACAAGTGGTGGTCCCAGCTTAAGCGATTATTTTATAACTCAACGAATTAAACGAAAAATACACAAAGTAAATTGAAAGAAAGAAAGAAGACAAGGGATTTTTCGGCCCAAGGCCCCAGACCGCTTCTAATGTCTAATCCCACGTTGAACATCCGTTAGAATCTTGCTCAAATCCACTAGAAGAGTCCCAAAACAGGCAAGAAATCAATTATAGAAGAGAACACCAAGTATTCTGTCTCTCGAAACACAAAATAACCATCAACAATTACAGCACAATCTCACCAAGAAATAGCTATTATCACTCTCTTTTTACACTAATATGATTTCACTCAGAAATCACAGAATATACACTCAATAAGAATATCGCAATCGAGAGAGAGAGAGAGAGAGAGCGAGCGAGCGAGCTAGGGTTAAAGAAATCATTCATCCAGCTTCAGCAAGTCAATGATTCCAATTTATAATAGATAACCAAGTATTGATGATCCAACGATTGTCCGTTTGCCAGGTGTCAATCATCCAAAAAAATGCCTCAAATAAATAAGGTGTGTCTTAAACATATTGGACTGAACAATGGGCCGAATTGTTATCATGAACTAATTGGATCAAATGGCAGACTCGGGCTCAAGAATTGTAGTACCCAATCTGTACAATCTCTACCTTGCTGAAATTTTGAAGCCACGTCTAAGTGAATTCTAACAAAACTATCTTCATTTGCTCTTATTACCTGTTTAAAACAAAATTTTAGTAAACTTCAAGATTCAACAATCTTAAAGAATCAATGAATTTACTAAGAGGTATTACATTTGTACTTGCATCAACAGGATTTATTTTAATGAGAATTTTGACCAATTTATATCACATTTTTCAACTATATCTCTAATGAAATGAAACGTAACATCTATATATTTAGTTCTATCATGAAAACTAGATTTCTACTGAAGAAAATGGCACTTTGATTATCAGAACATAACTCCAACTAACTTTATATAAGTTCGAATTCATTCACTAAACCTATCAGCCAAAGACCTTCTTTCAGTGCCTCTGTAGCAGCAATGTATTCAGTCTCAATTGAGGATAAGACGACCAATTTCTGAAGTTATGATTTCCAACTAATGTAGGTGTTATTTATCACATAGTAATATGTAGTGGTTGACTTTCTATTATTAGAATTTCTAACAAAGTCAAAATCAACATAACGTTTCAACTTAAAGCCAATTTTATCAATTTTAAACATGATTCCCAAGTTCTGTGTGCCTTTCAAGTATCTAATTAAATTTTTCATAACCTCCCAATGAAGCTCACCTGGGTTGCTCATAAATATGCTTAGTACACTTACTGCATAAGCTATATAAGGTTTTGAACATACCATAACATGCATAACAGATCCAACAACATTTGCATATGACACATGCAACATTCTTTAAGTTCATCTTCATTTTTGGGTGATTGGTCAACAGACAATTTTACATTTTTAGACAAAGGTAGACTAACAGGTTTGGCATCATGCAAAGAAAATCTTTTAATTGCTTTTTCAATATAAGCTTTCTCAATTAAAAATCGTTTCCCATTTGGTCGGTCCCTTTTTATTTCCATACCTAGTATCTTCCTAGCAGGTCCTAGATCTTTCATCTCAAATTTAAATTTAAATTTCTCTTTTATAAAATTTAAAGCAACTGAATTGTGACCAGCTAGAAGCATATCATCCACATATAAGAGCATGTATAATGATTCATATTTTCCATCCTTTTTGAAGTAAAAACAGGGATCATAGTCAGATTTTTTTTATTTTTTTTATTTTTTTAACTTTGGGCCTTGTATAAAAGAATCAAACATTTTATACCATTGCCTTGGAGCCCGTTTTAGGCCATACAAGGATGCCTCAGAGCCTGTTTTAGGCCATACAAGAACTTGTTCAATAGACACACTAAATGTTCTTTACCTTTAACCTGAAATCCTTTTGGTTGTGACATGTGTATAGTTTCATCTAAAGAACCATACAAGAAGGCTGTTTTCACATCAAGTTGCTCTAATTCTAAATCAAATTGTGCTACAGGAGCAAGTAATATCCTAATGGAGGTGTATTTAACTACAAGTGAAAATATTTCAGTATAATCTATACCCTTTCTCTGTATAAACACTTTAGCTACAAGTCTTGCTCGGTATCTTCTATCATTCGATTTATATGCTCCTTTAATCTTGTAAACTCATTTACAGTCAATTAGTTATAGTCTTTGGGCTTTTCAACTAAGTTCCAGGTTTTAATTTTGTATAGAAAACTCATCTCATCTTGCATGGTTGCAAGCCATTTGGCATATTCCTTAGAGGCAACCGTCTCATCATATGATTCAGGTTCTGTATATAGAGGATCAGATTCCATCTGTGCAGATACATAATTTGCATATTGATACCTAAAGGAGGTCTTATTTGTCTTTTTTCTTAATCCTTAGTCAACTGATAGTCCTGCAAGTCATGTGCAGGCACAAAATTTTGACTATTATCTAGATTGTCATCATTTGTGATAGGTTGGGGCTCAGTTTGAGATGGCTCCATGTCAATTTGAGTCAGATCAGGAACATTTTGATTATTAAGCCCTTGTTTGATACACATTAAAATTTTCATTTTCATTTTTCTACTTATTTTCAACCACACATTATTCAATAAAATAATATTTTTAATCATTTGCACAAATTCAGCGCATGTTTGATACACATTAAAATTTTCATTCCCATTCTTCTACACATTCTTAACCACACATTCTTCAATAAAATAATATTTTTCATCACATCAATAATTTTTCCTTCTTTTTCAACCACACGTTCTCTATAAATCTACTATTCTAAAATACATTCTTCCAAAATAATGTAACTCAAACACACCCTAAAATCAATTTCAATGATAAGAAAATCATTGTGAATTATTTCTTCTATATGTTTGTCACCAAGACAAGGGAATACTTCATTAAAAACTACTGATCTGTTTATTATCACCTTAAATCCTTTAACTTCTTTTATCCAAATCCTATAACATTTTATTTCTTCCCCATAACCCAAGAAAACACATTTCAGAGATCTGAGATCAAGTTTTAAATCAGTTTGTAAGCATGTACTGCACACCTAAAGGTTTTCAGATGAGAATAATAAGGAACAGATCCTGACCAAATTTGTTCAGGTACTTTATCATCTAAGGAACTAGAGTGACAAATGTTTATCAAATTGCAAGCAGTCTTTACTGCCTTCCCCAAAAGATTTTTGACAGATCTGAACTAATCAGCATACATCTAGTTTTTTCAATGATTGTTCTATTCAGTCTTTCAGCAATATCATTTTGCTGAGGGGTATAGGTCACAGTCATGTGTCTAAGGATGCCTTGATTACTATAGTACTGATCAAATTCGTTATTACAGAATTCTAACCCATTGTCAGTTCTCAGTATTTTGATCTTCTTACATGTCCTATTTTCTATCAAAGTTTTCCAGTCTTTAAAGACCAAGAAAGTATCGGGCTTAGATTTTAATAAGAAAGTCCAGACCTTCCTAGAGTAATCATCAATGGTAAGGAGATAATGCCTAGCCAGATGATGTAGGTATAGGAGCAGGCCCCCACAGGTCACTATGTATGTACTCAAGTATGTTTTGTGACTTATGTATGTCAGTCTTAAAGGGCATTCTATTCTGTTTTCCTATAACACAATGTTCACAAAAGGTTAACTTTTGAACATTGTCCCTTCCAAAGACACGCAACCTTTGAAAGAAGTTTTAAACGCTTCTCACTAAGATGGCCTAATTTTTTATGCCATAATTCTAATTTATTAGTTTGTGCCACTAAGTTTAAAGCAATATTTTGAAAAATAGATTCAGGGTTTATGGTATAGATTTCATTAATTTTTGGTGAACTGACAATAAGTTTCTGATTATATTTGTAAAACCATTATTAATCTCAATTTGATATTTGTCATCATCTAAAATACCTATAGAGATGAGATTCCTTCTAAGTGTTGGAACATACCTAATATGATTCAGCCTTAGCACTTGACCATTTTTCAATTTTAGAATAATGTTACCAATTCCTTTTACTTGACGAGACTCATTGTTCCCCAGTTTTACGAAACCATCACTAAGATTGGAAAAATCAGAAAATCAGCAAATATTGGGACTCATGTGAAAGGAGCAGCCTAATTCAAGAACCTAACTTTAATGAGGCCTTTCTAATGATGAGACATATGCAACCCCAATATCAGTATTTACTTCTTTATAGGAAGCAACAATGGCTGAAGCCCCATTATTATCATGATTGGATCCACTTCCTAAGTCATTAGCTATCTTAAAGTAATCTTTTATCAGGTGTCTAGTTTTGTCACAATAGTAACACTTCCTGTTCTTAGCCTTTCCTTTATACATTTTCTTAATCTTCCCTTTATTATTACCCTATTTCTTCTTAAAGAAATTTTATCTTTGTTGTAATTAGCTTGACTGAAATTACTCAAGCCTTTATTAGGGAATTTAGGATTGGATAATGATTTCTCTACATGAAGAATTTCCTTGTGTTCAGATTTAAGTTCCAAATCTATGTTCCTTAAAGAATTATGGATAATCTCAACAGTAAGGTCACTTCTACCATATTCTAAAGCATTTTTGATATCTTTATACTCATAATCAAGGGCATTAAATAGACCAACTATCTTTTGATCATTTGAGATCTTTTTCCCACAACTAATAAGATCTTGAGTGATCCTATTAAACATATTCATATTCTCTTCTAAATTTGCACTAGGATCAAACTTATAACTGAAAGATTGTTTCTACAGAAAACATTTAGGTAAAGACTTAGTGACATATTTTTTCTATAAGGCTGCCCATAACTCATCAACGGTTTCAGTCTCTCATATTTTCCTAATTACAGAATCAGACAGATGAAGGAAAAAAGTACTCCAGGCTACTTCATTTTGCTCAGTCTTCCTATCTACAGATAAGGTTTCTAGCCAAGATTCATTAATAGTTTCAGCACATTTTAGTTGCATCAAAAGGGCTTTCATTTTCTGGCTCCAGACACTAAAGTCTCTTTTGCCATCCCAATTCTGAACATCAATGTTAGTCGTCATGCTGTGCAAATGTGTTACATCGTGTTTAAGAAAGTGGACAAATAAGAAAGCAAAAACAGTTTCAATTGAAATAGATCACAGGGAGTACAATGTATCCAACAGAGGTACAAAATCAGAATGTTTACACACGGTAAACAACAATTAACAAATTTAGAATATGTATTCAGGTTTGTACACAAAATATAAACATAGTATGATAATCAGATCAAATATTCACAGCAGTTCAAACGATTTATGATTATCAACCTAAAAACTCAAATATCATAGTATACACCAAGTAAGTATATGATATCAAAAGAAAGGAAAAATCCCTAAAGGATTCCTTAGACTGAACCCTAGGAAGTAAAAAATACTGTGTAAAATAAAAAAGTGACACAATGTCACTTTTTTTAATAAAAATTGTCACTTTTTTTAAAAAGTAACACAAACTTAAAAAAAGTGACAAAACTAAAAAAAAAATGACAAACACTAAAAAAGTGACACGAACTCAAAAAAAGTGACAATTCAAAAAAAGTGACAAACACACTAAAAAAGTGATACAAACTCAAATACCAAAATAGACTCATCCATTACATGCTGATTATGTACTCAAAAAA
>CAIGRQ010233895.1:0-11750 GCA_903798375.1 Fraxinus sp. D2006-0159 | reverse complement strand
CACTCATAAGACTCGATACATAGAAGGATGCAAATTACTATAAACTACAATAAATCTCCTGATACTCCTAAGAGGAAACAGAGACAAACAGTCTGATTCTGAAAAAAAAAATAAAAATTAATGCACATACATAATACACCCGTGTCTATATAATTATACCTACCATAAACGAGCTGACAAAAGCATGGGAATGTGTTCCTCGGAGTGGGATTCCAAATAATTTTCCAGCAGCGACATTGCTGTTGGCACACAAGAAAAACATAGATAAGTGTAGCTTATACATCATGTTGATCAATAGGAAGCTAACATATTCCTTTTTTTCCCAACCTTTTTTCCCAGTTGGGGGGGGGGGGGGGGGGGGGGGGGAACACCATTCGGTACCCCCCATTCGGTACAAGGGGACTTTCCCTATGAAAAGTTTTGAATTTATGTGTAATATTATTTTATTGAAAAATGTGTGGTTAATAAGAAAAGAGAGATATATGAATTATAATTTTAATGGAGTCAAATGGTGGCATAAATCTTTGGGGGAAAAGCCCCTTGTACATGGGAAATTGCCCGGGGCTGATGACCGTCCATGATTGGGTGTTTTTTCTTTTCTTTTATTTTTTTAAATCTAACTTACAATGAAAAAATATCGAGTGTCTATCTATGCTAGGACTGGACATGAGTCGGTTCGATTCGATTCTCTTCAGAACCGAATCGACCCATTTAACAAATGGAACTGTCGGGTCCAAATATAATTATGGAACTGTTCGAGTTTCGTTCCATTCCGTACCATAATTAATTTTTTAGCATTTACAGCAACACTATATAAATACAACAAATGACAAGTTCATTCGTAATTTTTACAAATTAACGTAACTTAATTTAAAAATATATAAATAACAAATACCAAAAAGTATATACTAATATTAAAGTATCGGTGATCCATATCAACAATTCATTTATTTCAAACAGTCTACATAAAGAAAATGAAATATAAACTAAAAATTATAAAAATAAAATAATTTAATTAATTCAATATAAAAAATTTTAAAAATTATTTAGATTCGATTCTTCGATTATTGGTCTAGAACTGAGAACCGACCCAAACTTATCGGTTCTCGATTCAGATACTCGTTCGGGTATTTAACTTATGAAGAATCACTCGATTCAGCTCAGTTCGATTCGGGAGTTTTGTTCAGCCCTAATCTAAGTCCCCGTTTGGTGCACATTTTTGCCCCAAGAATGCATTTTTTCAGTTGATGTGATGAAGAATATGACGTTAAAAAGAATGAAAAGTTATTGATGTGATGAAAAATATTTTTTTATTGAAAAATATGTGATTGAAAATGATTAGAAGAATGCGAATAAAAAAAACAATGTAGCTCAAATAGGACAGTATAAAAACTTGGCAAATCATCCTACAAAATAGTACGGATGAAATCTTTGTGTGAAATATCAATGGATACATAAGGTCAAATCAATCGTCGAGAAAAAACTTTGCAAAATTCTAAATTTAACTAAAATCTAATCATGATATACTCCAAAGAAATTATGCTCCACTATCCATTGACATTAACCAGCCTCTCCACCACGAAATATAATGTTGTGTTCTATATGATTAATAGCAATAAAATCGCAAGAAAAAAAATCAAAAGAACAAGCAAGATTCATAAATGTTCGTCTCAGTGTAAGATTATGTCCTCTTTCTTTGCTACAGTAATTCATTACAATAAGAAATTTATAGAGAAAAAATTGAACACCCTATTTTCTCTCACTTTTCTCTTTTTCAGGATGATTATATAAACCCCAATAACGGCTCTCTATTTTACTAGTCAACTATAAATGCATGAAAAAATTAACTAAGGGTCCGTTTGACTACAAAAGTGAAATTTGGATGGAAAGAAAATTATTACAGGGAATTGAATGGCTTAAAATTTGTTTTATTGAGAATTGTAATTAATTGTGTGTGATTGGTATAATCTTTCACGTGAAAAATGTAGAAAGTTTGGTATCTGTTTGGCTTCTTTTTCATGAAAATTGTCCATTAAAGTGATATTTTTTTATCATTGGGTCTAAAATTTGTTTCAATTGCCAAAAAAATAAAAAAGTAAAATTATCATATCGAATACTATTCGTTTGGCTTTATTTTACATGAAAATTGTCAATATATCTAAACAAAATTCAATTGTCAAAAAAAAAAGTTGGAAAACTATCAAACAGTCAAAAAGGTGAAAAATAGAAAATAATTTCCAACTTCCATAAAAAATTCTATGAATCAAACAAGGCCTAATTGTTATTTTAACACTTTAAACTTTTATATTTTAATTAACCATTATCGAATGAAAAAGTAGATGATGGTATGATTATTAAATAATGAAATAAAAAAGAATAAAGATTCAAGTGGGTGAGCATTTGTACATATTTTAAGTGATACCCTCGTGCAATATTAATAAATAATAATCGGATTTTTAGGCTGAGTCATGAAGTAAGGTGCGGGCATGGACTGAAAATCATACCTTTTTGAAATTCTTACATTTTGGGATCTTTTGAATAATTGTCATTTAGAACTAGAGACATCACATAAAATTTCAAATTCTTAGTCTTCAATATTTTATTTCTTTGACAATTAATTTGCCTCTCTCTTCTACTTGAGTCTTGTGCCGACAACATTATTCAATATGTGATCTTTGTATGTTTTAGCTTTATGACTTTTGTGTGTTGATATATCTGGTGTAAATATTGCACGTACAAGTTGATGGTGAAATTGTCTAGCGAGAGTGATGCAATGCAAAGAATAATTAAACATTCATGGACTTATTCGCAAAGAATACTATATACTTGACAATTCATAGTTGTTGATTCACGTATGAATGTCGAGGATTGATTTTTGGTTATGCCGAATTTCAACTTTGATAAAAAGAAAAAATGGAAAAGTCTTCAATAGTTATATCCAATAAAAAATTTAATGACAACAAACCCTTATTGTAACTTTAAATAAAAAGTAATAATAATAAAAACTCTATCTTACTAATTTTAAGTGATGTGGTTGCCTAAGATTCCAATATAAGGCAATTAGATATTCCTTTAGTAATATGAAAATAATAATTGTTTTAGAAAACTAATTTCTAGACAAAAATTATATTGATAAATAAAGTAATCTTTTTAAAAGAATTTAATATTAATGAAGGATTTTTTTATTCGTAGTAAAATAAAAGTTAATAAAAATAATTGTCGGTCATATTACAAATATTGAGTTTTCATCCTAAGTTATCAACAAAATAACTTGTTAAGAAATAAAAATAAATTAATAATAAACTTCCATAATCACAAATTACTTTTCTATCGATAGTAATACTAAATCACTATGATCATTGCGAACAACATAATCATCACTAATAGCGGATATACTCATGGACATTTCATCGACTATTAGTTGGGATTTTAATGCAAATTATATTATGATATTCTCGAGTTATCAGGCAGACTAAAAGCGTGCAAACACTTACTTGAAAGTAAAATCCGAAAATTAGAAAAAGTAATGATATTGAGCACCATCGGTGTACGTGGTTAACATAATATCAGTCTAAGTGACAATATTAGTGACATTTAATTACATATTCAATTAAATACAAGAAATTATGATCAATTTGATATAATATAAGATATGTTAATATCTAAACTGGTGTTCAACATTACTAATGTTAGATAACATTATTCAATTAGAAATTGAATATGAACTAAAATCTCAAAAATTATTGCTATTCCTTGGCCTTGAGGTCGAAATTCAAATATCCACCTTGAACTATCTAATATGAACTATTAACTTCTAATTATCCAAGGTGTGGGATCAATAACTTTCCAACACCAAGAATTACCGGTTCAAGCTGCTAACTTTGATCTTAATTTTTCATTCACTCGAAATTGATTTTAAAGAATTAAGTATACTGCGTTAAGCAGAACACAACACATTTGACTAAAGAACTCAGACTAATGAGCCTCACTTCAATAATTGATCAAAAGTCAAAACCAACTCGTTTAATCCAATTTCCATCACTATTAAAGTCGGCCACCTACAACGAAGTTTCTAATTTAGCCCCTGTTTGGCCCCCATTTTGGGGTGTTGAAATTTTTTGAAATAGTAATTGATAGGAGAATGCGTGGTAGAAAAGTAATAAAAAGTTTTAAATTTGCGTGTAATATTATTTTATTTGATGAATGTGTGGTTGAAATGAAGAGAAAAAAATTAATGTAATGTAATGGAAAAAAATGGGGGCCAAACGGGGGCTTATAAGCAGTGATTTCACTCAATATTTTACTTTCTGATTGTACTTTACCAGTATCATATAAAATTGAAATGAAATCTAAGGGTCCGTTTGATTTGCAAAATTTTCCATTGAAAATGGAAAATATTTTCATTTTCCCTGCAAAAGTGGTGTTTGATGGTAAAATTTTCCTAAGAAAATTTTTTCCCTATCCCCTCCTTTTTCTTTGAAATGGTGGAAAAGGTTTTCCCACGTTCTGCCAATTTTTTTTTTCTACAATATTAACAAATTTCATAACCAATTGTAAAAAAAACAAATTCACTTTAATAGACAATTTACATATAAAACGAAGTCAAACGAATACTAAATTTTGATGAAAAAATAGCTTTCGAGCAATTTTTTTTTTTTTACTTTTTGACAATGTTAACAAATTTCATAACCAATTGTAAAAAAAACAAAAATCATTTTAATAGACAATTTTCATGCAAAATAAAGTCAAACATGAACAAAAAGATCCAAACTTTTAAAAAAAAATTCAAGTGAGAAATTATACAAATCAAACACACTGAATTATAATTCCAAATAAAATATTTTCTAGAAAAATCTTTTCCCTATAAAACATTTTCTTTCCACCCATTTTTCACCATTCAATCAAACGAGCCCTAAGTCTTTAATATTTATCTCTTCGACAAAGAATTTGTGTTTCTCTTCACCGTGCACGCACATGGTCTTGCCAAACTACTTTTACTACAATTTACGACGCACTCGTTCGCCCTCGTTATGATGAGATTTCTGAAGATAACGTATTTTGAAATAATAATTTTTGAGATGGTGTGATTAAAAAATTAAAAAAAAAACTTTTGATTTACATATAATATTATTTTATTCAAGAGTGTGATTAAAAAAAAAAAGGAAAGAAAAATGAATTAAAATTTTTACGGGACCTACTATTTGTGTGCCGACAACACGAGATCTTTAAATGCCGTAGCTTTATGACTTTTGTGCGGGGTTGAATTTGTAAATAACAGTTGATTATTTTGAAGAAAAAAAATACAAAATAGTCAAATAATCAACATTCGTTGATTTGCGCAAGAATGCTGAGAATTTTAATTCTTTATTATCAATAAATTATTAATTCTGAAGAAAATCTCCCAATTTCAATATTTTCTATTCAATAAAAAAATCCTATTTGTAGCTCTCGAAGGAGAAAAAAAATCCGATCTTACTCTTATTAACGAAGACAAACTCTATAAATCTCTTAATAATCTAAATAATTGAATAAATAAATTACTCCTTCGGGGGTGACCAATTGGTGGAACAGGTGAACGCGGAGATCGAAGGTCACGAGTTTGAATCATTTGTCAACACTCTCTCGGTCGAACCCATCGCACCGGGCTTGCTTAGTACGGTTTATCTCTTCTATGTAGTTTGTGAGTTACTGCACATGAAGCGAAGTTTTTATTAGAATATATAAGTGCCAATTCGATTATCTAAAGGTTATAATTTGGTTCAAAAGCTAGTCGTCTCAAGGATAATCCTATGATTTTTACTCATAGACTCGTTTCTTCATGAAAAAGTAATATTATTCATTCAATTTCAACGCAATTAATTGGATCGAAGTATAAGACTGCATTAAAAGCCATCTTACACCCACACCTCAGTTGGGCTGTTGTAACATCTCCATAATAAAAGTCCATATACTATGTTTAGAGCTGGCTCAATCTCTAGACGAGGGATGCAATTGCCTAAGATTCAAAATTAGGTATAAATAATAAATAAATGATTTTTTTCTTTATTTATTTATTTATTTATTATGATCAGTCGTATAGGTGTAAACACCCATGCTTGGTGTCGACACTCAAGATGCTTGGTGTCGACATTCAAGATGCTTGGTGTCGACGTTCCTCTATTTTACTCTAGTTTCATCTCTAGATATCGTTTTGGTGATCTATTGGTTACCTATTTTTTTAGTCACTCTCAATAGTCGTTGCATGGCACACAAACTATACTATGCATCCACCACTTGTTTGATAATAATACTTAGTGGGTGCAACCATGATCAATCACTAGGACATTGTCTACTGCCTTCGCCTAGAGAGATTCCACTTGCTCCCTTTGACGAGTAGTCCACTTCTACTCTTCCGGGATATGTCTCCTCGATCGCATCGTTGGTTAAAGGTAAAATGTTACATCATTTCAATATGAAATATTAATCAAAATGTAAAGACTTGGCCCCTGATTGTTTTCCATTAATTCCTCATTTGTAGAAGAAATTCAATCGTTAGTGAACCCCACCTAACCGCAATATTTGACTTGTTCTTCACATATTTTCAGTGACAACGGTCATTTTTGAAAGGTAACGGTCACATTTTTTATAATTTTGCATAGAAAATGGTAAACAAACAAGATCTTAAGCTACAAAACCTTCGAAAGGAAGCACTCCTACTCAACTTATATTCTTCATTATGTTTTTTAATAAACAAAGATAGATTCATAGGGAATTCCCAGTACACTCATTAAGAAAATCCAAAATGAAAATGCTTCATCAACGTAAGCCCCAAACAATAGGGTGGATTCTCCAAACCTAATCTTGGATATTATGTTAAGGGATAGAATCACATATAGAATAAAGATGAAAATATAGACCAATTTATAAGAATTTGGACTACTTCTCTTAATAAGGTTGATCTTTTAAGATGGAATTTCAAATCTTAACATAGTATCAGAACTCGTTAAGCTCCAACGAGCGATTCGATCCGATTAAGACTCAAAAAAATTAAGCACACGAATTTCAAGATTTGTCTGCTCAAACGAGCCACCATCTTGTGGGGCGTATTAATGGATAAAAATCATACATCGAATAAAAATGAAAACATAGACCAACTTATAAAAGATTGAGTTACTCCTCTTAATAATGTTGACCTTTTAAAATAGAACTCATGTTAAAGGATAAAATCTCACATCGAATAAAGATAAAAATATAGACCAATTTATAAGAGTTTGGGCTACTTCTCTTAATAAGGTTAACCTTTTAAGATGGAACCTCAAATCTTAACATAGTATCAGAGCCCATTAAGATCCAACAAGCGATTCGATCCGATTAAGACTCAAAAAATTTGAGCACACGGATTTCAAAATTGATCTGCTAAAATGAGCCACCATCTTACGGTGGCATGTTAAGGCTTAGAATTTCACATTGAATAAAGATAAAAGCATAGATCAATTTATAAGAGTTTGGACTACTTCTCTTAATAAGATTGACATTTTAAGATAGAACCCCAAATCTTAACATATTATGAGATTTGATTGTAGCTCTCTTATCAGCTATAACTTTTAAGAAAAGTAGTTACATGTCTGTATCATTTGGTATCAGAGCTGGAAATCTCTTGCTCAATTCTCCTAGAACGAAAGAATGATGTGGAGCATGGCTTGAACATAAGGATAGATCTATTTCATGAGGGAATTTTCGGAGTAAGACCCGCACAAAAAATGTCTAGGGTATGTATCTAGACATGGAAAATTCTTGGTGTACATTATGGTCACATGGCGGCCCCCTATTGGAGGCGACCCCTCAATAGGGGGCCGCCATGTGTGCATTATAGATACCATAATGTACACCAAGCACAACTCATCTAGACATAATCCTAACTGTTATAGGGTTTGACACTAGTATTAGCTGTAGCTTTAAGAAAAAAAGTCTGCATCTTCCTAAGCCCGTGAGAATTAAAATCAGATTTTTAATAAGTTTTGATAAAAATTGATGAAATTGAAAAGTTGTATGTCTCATAAAATATATGGTTAAAATTAATTGTTGATTTTAACTTAAATTTAAATTTTAATCCATACCAAACATGGATGAATTCCAAGCATGTGGATGAAGGAAATCTAAAATGACAATATTACATCAACATTGTTTACTAACTTCGAGTGGAAATAAAAGGCATGGATGTTATTATATGTTTAGTACACGAGATTTAACAAAATAGTTAAAAAGATTTGTCACATACCATTAACTTAATTTTATTCAGTATTGTCTAGTCCAATATATATGAAATATCACATTTCCTTGACATTTGAACAAAGTTAGTGATGCTCCCTGTAGCCATGCAAAAACGTGCACCATTGAAATGACTTTTAAGATTATGTAAATCTTCTTGTGGATATTCATCATGAAAATATACCTGGGAAAAGTGAAATGACAAAAAAAAAATTATTCAAATGGGATAATTTCTCTGAAAAAGTACCTAGGGTTAGCAAGTTGGAGGAGCACTAGAAATTGCACGCACCACGTTTTGCGCGGCAACTCGCACTTCCCATTGTGAATTTAAAGGGTCATAGACTTCGCGCATGTTTGGCGAAGCTTGAAAAGAAAAATTACTAATCACTTAAAAGTATTCCCTATGTTAATATCAAATTGAGTAACTCTTTTCACTCGTAAATGAGGAAAATAAAGGAACATATTTAGAAGAAATTGCTTAAAAGTAAATTTGACTTTGTTGAAGGTTGACCCAAATTCCGTTGGGTGTTGATGTTTTGGTTGAATAGGTGTCAAAGAGGTCAAAACAAAGACCAAGGAGGAAAGACGCCGCATTCCCGCTAGCAATCGCTCGATCGGCAGGGCAAAAAAATTAGTAGAGAACTATTGCTCGCTTCCCTTTGGGTAGCGCTCGAGTGGCGGTTGTATCCGAACCACAGCCTGTTTCGCATTTTGATGCAAAGGTTTCCATTCCATCTACAAAAACATTGTTAAGGTTTTATAGGTATAACACGACCTCTAGACTCTTCTTAGCATTTAGAGAACATTGTTTCTCTGTAGTTAGCATCAAATTCTTGTAATCTCCATATTTTTGATATAATAAATTTTCTTCCCCTATCAATCTTGTGTTTTTGTATTGTGATTGTTTACTTCATATTTTGTCATATATCTCTGTATTCTGTAACATACTTACTTTAAGGTTAGCCAAACGTGTTATATAGGGCATTTGATATGTCGAATGGCCAACAATACTCCTTGATTTTACTTGCTGAGTATCATGCGGAAAGACACCTAAAACATTGTCAACGGGCAAGGTATTAAAAAGATACATCATAATTGTAACTTATCTATAGATTTTCCACCAAAATGGAAAATTTCTCAGGTGCCTTAAAAAACTTGTCCACATAAATCTAATCCTATGTACAGTGCCATCACTAGATGGAAAGTCTCTCAGCACATAAGAGGAAAATGGTCAACCCGTAGAAAATGAGTGGTGATGGCTACTAGAGAAGCATGGTCAAAGATTATTGGTGCAATCCCATGATATGAAACCAGAAATGCTCTGAGATTCAATCTTTTGCCATTAAGTCTCAATTCCTGTAATTTACAAAAAATAAGATGTGCACTCATTGATGCGAAATAAGGGTAGAGCCGGAAAATTATGTTGGGGTCGATGTGGGCTATATATTCACACTGAAACATGGTAGAATTAGGGCACGTTTGGCAAGAGTTTTGAAAAGTCAAAACTGTTGCTTTTGAACATATTTTAATAATTTTTTGAAAATATTTTGTCGGGCTAAAAGAGTTTTTAGAAAAAGCTGACTTGAGGAAGCTGTTCTACAATAAGTATAAGTAAAACTGTAAAAGTAGAAGTCCTATCAAACGGACCTTAAACGATTTTCAGGAAGCAAAAGCTCAAGTGCCATAATAACATTTAACAATGTTTTGCATATTATTCAACAAAGCCCATTAATATTTGGTGCATGTTAACTTAAAAATTTGGTGATGGCCATCCTTTTAGGAATCACTGCAAAAAAAGGTAAAATTGGATGCCGAGACCGTGATGGATTGTCTCTTTTCCTTATTTACCATGCCATTGCCAATACTTGGTTGCCATAAGACACTGCCCTTTCCCCTTGTTTTCTCCAATAAACCTTGCACTTCACAAAATAAGCCTTGCAATATACACATATATTCAAGGCTTTTTGGGCATATATCAAGTGGGCTTGTATTGGGCCTATGCAAGGATTATGGGCTAATACTTTTTGGGCGTATATCAAGTGGGCTTGTATTGGGCCTATGCAAGAATTATGGGCTAATACCCCCCAATTTATCCTTGATCCTCGCTCGTTTAAGTCCTCCAATTGACACGGGTAGCATATAAACCCTAAAATGTTCATCTTTATACATGAAGTTTAGAGTTCAGAAGTCTATAATATAGAATGGACGTCCAATTTAAGTTAACTTTTTTGAATTAATAAAATTCATGGATGTTTTGCTTTTGATTTAATTTCATGAGCAATTTCTTATATTAATAGTGAAGATCGTGCGTTGTACGATAATCTTCATAATTTTTTTTAATTCCATAATTGAACAATGACAAAAATAACATTAAATTGTTTTAAGTAATGAATATTCAGGCACCTTTTAAATTACATCATTTAAATCTCCACTTCATTTACAAAAAGTGATCTCCTTTTATTGACGAATTTCATCATTTCAGACGGAATAGAAACAAGAACAAGCATCTGAATCTAATAAAAATATGACTATAATAAATAACAGTTTCTCTTATCATTTCCTCTTTTTTTTTTCTATTCTAAATACTAAATTTGTTATGTAAAAAAGCTAACAATAATAAGACTACGGAATTAGAAAGAATAGATCTATACGAAAAAGTATCATCTTTCCGATTCAGGACAACAAAAATATTTTCTTTTGCTTGTTTAAGGAAAAAAAATCGAAACCAAGAAGATTGATCAGAGTTAAAGATTAATCACGAACTCAAAAACCCAACAAGCATTACTGCTTAAAAACCCAGAATCACTATTTATTCCAACAACGTAATATAAAAAGGAGTGAAACTTGGAACCCAGCAGATGAAAACCGAAACAACTATTAATTGTTCCGTGATAAAACCTCCTTGAATCAACTGTAGATTTCAACAAGTCCAGCTTTGAACTATAATTTTCTATTCAACAGAAATAGATAAAGATTGAAGGAAACGAAAAGAGGGCTGCTTCAACATGGAGAATGAATGACTGATGCAATAATAACTTGAAAAGGTAGAGAATAAAGAGAGAATTCAGTCATACAATACTTCATTTTATTGATGATACGAATTAATGTTTTAAATAGATTATGTATATAATTTTAAAATCATGGAAATAAAAAGAAATTATGGAGAGTTAAAAGTCATACATTATTTCACTTTATTTACAAAATATGAAGATAATCATCCCAGTTCATAACAGAAATCTAGCTTTAA
This sequence comes from Fraxinus sp. D2006-0159, assembly GCA_903798375.1. Lineage (NCBI taxonomy): Eukaryota > Viridiplantae > Streptophyta > Magnoliopsida > Lamiales > Oleaceae > Fraxinus > Fraxinus sp. D2006-0159. The sequence goes on along the minus strand of CAIGRQ010233895.1, from coordinate 256 downwards.
AAACTGAGCAGAAATTCACAGTATGTACCAATACTTTTTTATGGTACCATACATCAAAGTCCATTAGCCAAATTAAGTTCTAAGAAGAAATATTCTCTTCTTTAAAAAGTTTGCTGCTATTTTAATTCACAAATGATTTAAGCAATTGTCTTCAACAAAACAAAAAAACAACACGATTTCTATCGCAAGTGTACGATATCGAACAAGTAATGTAGTGGATCTAAGAGTCCAGATTATCGTTCCCACAAGGACTATA
>CAIGRQ010233874.1:0-15491 GCA_903798375.1 Fraxinus sp. D2006-0159 | reverse complement strand
ACCGATGTCCGATTGAAGTAATTCAAAGTGCGTTGAAAAGCTTACTTCAAGGGATACAAAACTTGTAGAAATAAAGATCTTCAATTTCGAACTTATTCTATGCCAAAAATGGGTCTCAAACTGAGACTGAAAATTCGAGTGCTTTCCAACCCCATTCCAGCTTCCGTCCCCAACATGTTGATCATTGGTTTGTTTTCTTCAATATTATGGACTCCGTTGCTCAAACATATAAATGACCATTTTTATCAACTCTTTGAAATCTCGAACTTGGCTCTACTCTCTCTCCAACAATTATCAAAATCTTGATAAATTGTAGCGCATCCCGAATCATATCAATATGGTTCGATTCAAAGCTAAAATAATTGGGGAAAAAAATAAATTACGAATTCTGAAGTGGAGGAATTCATTTTTATGATATATTTAAATTCTTTTAATTTTTTAGAATTGAAAAAGTTTGTCAATGAAATATTTTGCTAAACAAATGATTGTGAAATATAGAATTTCCTTTTACAGGGCTTGTCTCATGGTGAACGAAATTTTTTTCTGATGTTGCTCAACCTGATTTGTGGGATAAGTGATTCAGTTTAATCTTATTCTTTGTTTTGTGTATGTATACGAAACTGAAGCTTCTCCTTTATATGGTGATATATGAGACTGGTTATTGGAAGGCAATATTTTTGTTATTCTTGGATAAGATTTGCTCAATGTATTCTTGATTTATTCTTTTATACTTGCAGGTGAGAATTTTAGTACTAAATGCCTCATACTTTTTGAAACTTGGAGGCCATGTCGTTATATCAATCAAGGTTTGTGTTATTGATTCTCATATAACTTCAAGTATGAGTCTTCAATTGCAATTGTACTGTTTGTCTTACTTTCCATTAATGTTCACATTGAGTTTTCAATAAATCTTGACTACATTTTCCATATCCTCATTTACCTTAACAGAGAGGATGCCAACATTACTATTCACCTTGAAATCGAGCTTTCACACTAAATGGGTTCCATATTGTAGTTGAACTGGTTTTACTCTATTTACTCAAAAGAGACTTAATTATTTTTATTGGTCATGCAGACAAATGAAAATAATGTGGCTGCTTTATTTCTTTTACTGTTGACTTGCGCAAATTATTTGTCTGAAAAGTTAACTTATGTTCTATCTTGTGGTGAAAGAAAAGCAGATGCAAAACAAGAGCAAAAGACAAAAACGAGAGAAGATGAGAGAGAAGGAAATCGAAGATCGCATGGAGCTAGCTATTCCCTTCAAGTTTCTCCTCTTTTTCTTTCTTTTGTACCTTGGAAGCAAATATTACTAGTGCCCAATTTATATATTATTTCAGAGGTATTTTCTCGTTTCGCAAAGAAGAAGCAATTGCAAAATGTAAATGACATTTTGCTTTTTTCTCTTTTCATTCACTCCTTCTCTTCATTCAACTTCCTTTTAGCCTTTTCTCTCGATTTTTCTGTATTTCCTAAGTTCTTCCAATTGAACTATCCAGATTTTTGTTTGTAGGTTTATGTAGTACGTTTATTTTGGTTATTTATTTATAGTAACTTGTCAAATTTGTAATAAGTTGTTGGTTTCTGAGCTTTCTTTGTGCTGTTTATGAACACTATTTTTTTTTCCTTTTAAAGTATATATTTTCAGTCATTGTTCACAAATTTTAATATTGTAAACTTCAGTTTTATTGTATGTATGTTTTAACAATGTAAGATTATTTCTTTGTAATACTTTTACTTTCTACAGCTACACTTGGGCTTCAACTATTCTACAAAAATTGTTAGTGTTGTGATGAATATTTTTGTATTATTTGGTGACGGAGATGTTGATTTAGCTAACCTTCAAGCTACCTCTTTAACTACCAACGTATTTGTCAACAACATAATCAAAGAGAAAAATATCGGTACAATCGATTGGTAATTGAGCGCAATGATTTTCGAAAGAGGAATAGTACGTATATCATATGGAGAGAATATCTTACGTCTTGTTGAAATGTATGAATCTACCATACATCATGATTCTGAAGCTTCAACGTCAAACCAAAGAACAATTGATGGTCTCAATTTTAAATTAGATGAAAGTTCGAACCTAATGAATGTACCAAGTACTTTCATATGTATTACCAACATGTATTGATAGTAAATATTGTGGTGCATGAAAATTTTTTAAATAAGTAAAGACTTTTGTTGTTCTGAAGGAAAAGTTAAGCTTTTTATTTCGAAAAGAAATATGGTTCCGGTGAGGTTTAGTAACACTAAGTTCCTTTTTCTGTTTAGATTAAAGTAGATGGAGAATATATTTTATTTATTTGATGTTACAGACAAGTTGTAACCTGAGTTCAACAAAATGTTTCTCTTTAACAACTTCAATTATAGAAGAAAATCATGAGTTTGGAAAGAATTTTTTTTTCCATAATTTATTTATTTGTTTATTGTTGTTATACAAATGGTTTGCCGCTTCGAAGTGGGGATCAACCTGGCTAGTCAGGTCACAGGGGTGTACTGTTTGTAATTATATTAAAATAGGTTGAAATTGAAGTTAGATTTGCTTATAAATAAATTATATTATTAATATACATTATACTTATGAATGTGTGTGTCTGTTGGAGAAAAAATTGTTAACTTCCAACAAACACGACTCTTTAACACACACACGAAAATCAAAATTCAAGTCGATCCCCGTTTCGAAGCGGCAAATCATTTGCATAACAACAATAAACAAATAAATAAATTATGAAAAAATATATTCTCTCCAAACTATTGATTTTCTGTTACAATTGAAGTTGTTAAAGAGAAACATTTTGCTAAATTCAGGTTACAACTTGTCTATAATATCAAATAAATAAAATCCGTTAGGAGAAGGAACTAAGATTTGGTACCACAGTTAATACTTAATCCTGCATGTGCAGGGTCTATTGTATCCTTTAAGACTCAATGTGAAACATGTATAATATATTTCCAACTTGTTACAAGTGTTACAATCCCTCTGATCACTCAATGGCTTGATGATCAGATCAGCTAACTGATATGTAGAATTTACATTTGTTGCATGAATAAGTGTTATAAGAGAAATACTCAATTGGAAGTTTATAAACTAAGTGAGAATATACATATCCCAACTTTGGTGACATTTTTCAAACAAACAAAATTACAAGTAGCATGAGCTTTTACTTGATACTTCAGACCTTTTAATCACCTTGGGGATTGCATTGTTCTTTTTATTTTTTCGAAGATAGTTCTTTACTACAGGTGAATACATAGTAACCTGGTGTTTACCTTCTATCAAATGGAGATGTAGCCCAGTTGGCATCAGTGGGCTTTTGAGATACTTAAAAAACATACACCACAGCATCATTGACCATTCTTGGAAAAGTAAGAAACTGACTAACCACACAAAAAGATGTCTGTCACGTGACTATGAGATAGTTCAACTTTTCAACTGATCTTACATATCTTCCAAGGTTATCCTATAATTCACCTTAATTACATCAAGACAAATGGATCTATAGGAGTGTTAAATAAGTTTGGAAACCTTAAATTCAAGTTTAGAAATATATCAACAACTTTCATTCTCTGACACGGAGGGACCCAGTGAATTGACATTACCACTTCAACATCCAAAAGCTTTCTTAAGTGGCTTATTTTGGTTGTGTATATCTAATCCCATGTTCATATTAGAGTGTGATTTTCTATGCATCAATTTCTGTGACTAAAATGTGAAATATGTACCTTCATGTGTCATTAAAACCTCCATCCCTAAAAGAATCTCACACAGGTTCAATGACGTTTAAGAATATGTTATTTAGAGTGAATTGAGCCATGAATTTTATTTACCAATGGTATGTCTAAATAATAAAGATTTAGGTGAAAACTTACTGAACTTTGAGAATAATTCTATTAATATTCGACATGCTAACATTACCTTAAAAATAAGACAGTCTGTGCATTGCACGAGCATAAGACTAGTACTACGAGATAATTCCTTAGGATGCCCAAACTAGTGAGAGAAAATAAGAAAAAGTCTCCATTTGAAACTTTTTTGAAAGATGACTCCATTTAAAAAATTAAATTTTCTACTGAAAAATAAACGCATTTTTTTTTCCTTTATTGATGATTCATAAAAAAGGAGTACACGTACGTATAGGTAGGAACCTCACTAGATCATGTGCCTTGATAGGTTTCGAAACCTTTTTATAATGCTAACTCAAAAGATATTTAAAGTTCTTCTTTCTTTATTATTCTCACAAAAGAGTCTAAACGTTCCTTGGGTAACTTTTTTAGTGGCATTAATAACGAATCTTTGATGGATTGCTCCACTTGATCATTGGCTCATTGTTAATCTAATCATAGACCACCCTTTTAAGCCTTTTTTCTTGTATTATGCTTGTAATCATTCTCACCTTATCTAGCATTATTTATTGACCAAAACTGATTAAATAGCGGCACCGTAGTCATGAACTACACGAAAGTTGCCCCTTTTTGAGTTTTTATAACCGAAATGGACCTCTCTCTCTCTCTCTCTCTCTCTCCCTCTCCCTCCTTTTTAAAATTGATTAGGTCATAAACTATCCCCATTCTTTAGAGAAGTTCTTCGAGCAAACCTATACTTCCTAAGCGAATGCTATCTAGACCACCAAAGACAAGAAGTTGCAATGACGGGATTCTCTCCTCAAAGAAATTGAGCAATAGCAACTACAGAGGTCTTACACTAGGTGAACCCATTTTTGAGCAAGGCGTGATTATTTGGATGGGGGTAAAATGGTTATTGAAAATCAATATCCTTTATTGAGCTTTGAGGAAAGAAGTGAACTATGAGATTAAGTCTTCCGATTCAATTTTTACTTGGATCATAGAAGAGGAATAAAAATTGGGCAGCACCTCCCTAAAACAAGAGCGTATGTACATAAACAAAGATGATCGTTGTGGCCTCTACCAGATAGAGCTCCTTCCCATCTATCTTGACTAAGGATAGGGAGGAGGCCCTAGCTGGCTGTAAGGGGAAAGCGAAACCGTTCAACGCAATTTATAAAAAGTAATGCTATTTGCAGTCGCTGACTATCGTAATCGTCAAACGTGGTATACATGTGACGATTAGTGATTTGATGTATTAGATAATAACAAACTACCACATTAATGCATCGAATCACTAACCGTTACACGTATGCCACGTAGGGCAAATACGATAGTGAATAATTGCAAATAATATTATGCTCATGTTTGATCCACATTCTTGAAAAAATGCATTCTTCTTCTACTCATTTTCAACCACACATTCATCAATAAAATAATATTACACGCAAATCCAAAACTTTTCCTTATTTTTTGACCACATATTTTCCATCACATGAAAAAAATGCACTCTTTTCCCCCACAATGTGCATCAAATAAACCCTTATAAAATCCATAAATCCATCAAAAAAAACAGACATGAACATGTTTTTTTTTTTTTTTTTGTTAACTTCCTGTAATTCAGCAAAACTTGGCCATCTTAGTTTGACAGCATTAAAAGACATTTACAGGGCAACAAATTATAAGTATGATGTCCTATACCAAAAAGCTACTTCAATATCGACTGTAAAATTTAGCCCATGCTGCAAGACAGGCTCTTCCATCACCAAATTGCAACTTCCAAATGTCTATTGTTATCTGATCAAGATTTTCACAAGAAATGAATGCTTTACCTGTAAACACAGAAAGAAAAAGTAGTTGTACAAGCTGCAAAGAAGCACGTATCTAATATGCTATGCCAAATCCATACACTCCTTATTCTGGGTGCATTTGATTGACCACGTGCTAGTAATATTGATTGCTTTATAGCCAAAACTATCACCTATCGATCCACACTCTTTTTCGTCATCATCACTGTCAATATCATTTGGACATACCCGGTTTTGATAACTTCTGCGTTGGACAAGGAAAACATTGAAATAGTAGCTAACCAATTGTTCCCTTGTCTTGGAAGGTAAAAACCGGTTAGAATTGTTCCAAAACTTTTTGGGGAATGCAGCATGTAATCTCATTGCATCCTTAAATCTCTGTTCCTCTTCTTTTGTCCATGACAGTGAAACCTCTTCTCCCATGCGATTAAATTGCCAACTGTAGAATGGCAAACCAAGTTCACACTTGAGTTTCAATCTCTTCTCGGCAATGTGAAACCTCATACATTCAACAGAATTTGGGAATTGACAATTACACAAATGCTGTCTTCCCTTCCCAATGGGATCCAACTCAACTATGGACTTTCCTTTCCCATCTTCTGGTGGCCAAATGTGTGTGCCTAGCCATTTGGAATCACTCTCGGTAAGCGCACCAGTCCATTCAGGGATCTTTGCTTGGAAGAGAGGACCCACAAAAACATGTTTCTCGGACTGATCCTGTGAATTTGTAGTTGCAGCAACTGGCTCTTTTAGGCTACTCTCCACATTTGCCTTCTGATGAATATTAATATTACTTGTACCAGCTTCAGATGAGTTGCAACGTGAACACGGGTGAGATACTGTCAAAGAAGGTAGCCGTGTGCTGTGTATTGATTTTTCTGCCGATTGGTGATTGGGAACATTATCCTCGTAAACCGAAGGATGCACCCTGAGCTTCTTCTGCTGGTCCTGGTTGATTTTATGATGCGCTCAATAAAAATTCAAGGAATATAAAAAATGATGAATAAAACACACAAACGATCAAAGAGTCCAATAACAAATGTCAGAGCGTATTCACATCAGGAAAAAAATTAATATAAATTTTCAGCTCATTTTTTTTCATTCCTATCAGCAGTATGACATCAATGAATTGTATAGTAATGAATCATATGTGACCTATGCAGTCTCAGGTGCATTTATTCTTATTAGAATCCCACATTGCTTGAGAAAATATAAATGATCAACTTAATAAGGTGAGGGCAATCCTCCCCTAATAAGCCAGTTTTATTAGGTAGAGTTANCACATTGCTTGAGAAAATATAAATGATCCACTTAATAAGGTGAGGGCAATCCTCCTTAAATAAGCCGGTTTTATTAGGTAGAGTTAGGCCCGATATTCCTAACAATTCTGTCATTGCAAAATTAACCTTCATTTTTGGAGAGGTAAGGAGAACTATCTTGTCAAAACATTTAGTAAGGTTGTGATATTGTTATCGATTCTCTAGATTATCAGAGAAACAAATAGAACCATTGGTGTAATGGTTCGTCACACATCAATCAGACCACAAAAATAAATAGTTTGCTTGAGTAGTAAGGCCAAGGTGCTTATCAAGTGAGATTTTATACCCTCTTCTTGAGGCAATTTTGTCCTTCCAAATTTGTGCCACTGCACCTCAAGTACAATTGTCAATTAATTGGAATGATTCAAAGTAAGAATTTCACTACTTTCATCATGTCTTCACATATTCAAGGGTTGATCAAAGAACACAAGCAGACACAAAGACACATTAAGCCACAAACCTTGGTCTCTCCACTGAGAAACTTATCTCTCAAAAAAATGAACAAGCAGTTGTCTTCATGAATCAAAACAACAACAATCACAAACGTCTTCATGAATCTAAGCAACAACGATAAAAAACTAAGCCTTATTCCCTATAAGTTTGGCATTATTTACGTGCTTCTTTTTTTGCCATTCTGACTGATTCATCGATACTATCTACCAATAGATCATTCACACCACATCATACCATATTAGATTTTGGTTTACTTCTTCGTCTTCAACGGAAACATACGAGTCTTGTACAAGAGTTTTTTTAGGTCTACGCCATATATATCCAAATCACCTAAGTTGTCAATTCCTGTTTCTTATATTATCTATTTAGTAAGTGTAGGGAAATGAGGTTCAAACCCAAAAGGTTAACCCACTAGTTGAAGTAGCCCAATCTCTTATAAGTTCATTATATACCTGACTTTTAACTGAAGTAGGACTTTGTTTAGTCCTTGTTTGGTAGGGGATTAAAATCAGAATTTTAGTAAATTTTGATAAAAGTTAATGAAATGTGTGATTGAAAAGTTGTGAGTCTTATAAAATGTGTGGTTAAAATGAATTATTGACTTTGACTTAGATTAAAATTCTAATTTTAGTTTTCACCAAATAGGGGCAAAACTTTACCAATAATCTCCCTTCGAAAGAAGTACCATATCATCTCGCACCCTCCACTCTACTGTCTTGAGAGCTACTCAGATTATTTTGACCTTTGCCATCTAGCTCAAGGGGCCAACAACTTCATTCTACTGCTGCTGGAGATTTATCTTATGTGTCCATACAGCTTAATTTGAATCCTATCTTTGATACCACTTGTAGAGAATTGAATTTCCACCTCAAACAAAATGTGAGAGTTTGTTTGCACTTTCACAAAAGTATGAACAACTTGCCCGCTCATAACATTCTCATTTCATTTCTTATACTACACTAATTTATGGATATTTTACCATTCAAGCATAAAGTATAGCTAGTCTAATGATCATATTATGTAACCATAGCTTCCTTTACTTCACAAGTATTGTACAGTCACAAAATCCATATAGCAATTAACTACTTCATTCAAACTACTCAAACCCTATGCATTACATCATTTTTACATCATTCTTTCTTACCTATAGTAGAGTACCTTAAACAATCTTTCTTTGAACCAACAGGAATCTCTCGCATCTCCAATTCAAATAAATACCCAAAGTCGATATTTCTTTTCCTTTCAGAATACCCACTGAATTAGCTCCAATTTTCGATTTGTTGGCATAGTTCGCCAACAAGTGTTCTCATTGTCATTAATATAATAATTATTCACTCATATATTTTTGTCGCCATTATTACTAAAACTTAAATTTACTATGAATTCCTTGGACCACTACTCGAGGATGGGGCGTTGACATAACTGACTTCACTTCATAGTTTCAAGCTCTTTATAAAAAATTAGCTCAGTGTCATAACTGCCATTATCCATCTCCAGAAAATCTTCTAACTCATCACTGAAAATTGGTGCGCTATCATACTCCTCAACCGAATCAGCCATCGCATCAAATACTTCAGCTAATTCTAAATCTTTACCCAAAATAACATACACCGAGCGAAAAGGCCTATTGTTGTCGTCAAAGTCCTCCACCACCATCGACTGCTCTACCAATGAAGATCATGACAAGAATAAAGATAGAAATATATTTTAATTAGAATTTATAATAAGCGTTTGGTTTCAAATATATTTAGTCAGATTAGATTATATTACTTTTGATATTTTGAGATAAATAGTTTATTAGAAGTTTGTTTCTTTTTTATCTTCTTTTTAGTTCTATAAATAGAGGGGCCTAGTCATTGTAATTCACAACCTGATTATATGAATTAAAGTGATTTTCCTCTTGCCCTCGATTCTTCTCTTCTTGACCCCATTTCTCTTTTGGTTCTCGGTTGTTCTTTAATATACGCATCCTACGTCAATTTGTTACCAGAGCAATTCATTTTCCTTTGGCCTAACATCCTTCATCGTCAAACCCAAATCCACAACACCCCAATCAATCGTTTCCATCCAATCCTATGCCAACGCCTTCCACAACCCATCCATCCAAACCTAAACCACTTTTATATACAAAAAACCTTAGAACAGCACAAATGCAAAAAGAAAAATCACAGCAGCTGCAGCAGTTCCTTTTCTTTCGTTAAGTAGTTTGTATTAGTTGTTAAAAAAAAGGTCTGAATTTTTTTTTTTTTTAAATCAGGAAAAATAAAAATAAAAATATAGCTGCTCTGTTATTGCTGTTTTCAGTTTCAAAGGGAAAAAAAAGGAGGTTCACTTCGTCATTTCGTTGCTGTTGCTGCTCCATCGCTGTTCATTAAGTTAACATTGCCCACTGTCCAAACAACTCATTAGCCCATCACATAACACAGCTCCACATATACAGCCAAATATCCAAAACCATATATTTTATCCCAAACCAGCCCAAACATATACTCAAAAGCCAAACAACCATACAGCATTAAACCCAAACTCTTAATTTACTCGGTCCACTACACTTCTCTTATATCTAACCTAAAAGCCAACCATAAATCCCAAGAGTCCATTAACCTATCAACCCAAAGCAAATCCACTACTTAAAACCCTGATTATATGAATTAAAGTGATTTTCCTCTTGCCCTTGATTCTTCTCTTCTTGAACCTCCTTTCACCTTTGGTTCTCGATTGTTTTTTAACAAGTTATACGCATTCTGTGTCATCTAAGCTACACCTCTATGACTGTCGGGCCACTATAGTGGAAAATCGTCCATCTGTTGTACAATGCCTAATGATGCAGTAGTTTCATCTACACTAGTAGTGCCAACACTACCTGTCAAACACAATTGTGCTATCTAATTATGTCACCTGATTTCCTCCATCTTGACTTTTACGAACAACCCATTTCCTTGATGACATTATTAGGAATGCAGTTGAAGCTGTAATACCAAACTAATGGACCGGAAAAATGGGAAAGATGATTAATAGTCTAAAAACTCATTTATTCGATTGAATACTGAGAATTTGGATATCAATGTAAATTAATTCACAAATAATACCAAATATATGAAAGAATTGAGAAAATCTCAAGTTTTGTTTGATTAAACCCCTCGTAAAAACAATGTCTTGCTTTTAAAGAAAACCCTAATACTCTAAAGAGAATTTTAAAGAAATTGCAAGAAAATCTATAAACTATCATAAAACAATAAAAGAATCCAATTTTGATAAAATTGATAAAGTAGTAATAAATAAAAATAAACATGATTGTCCCGATTGTACCAATAAGTCTCATTAGAATTATCCATTCATCGTAGTCGTGCCATGAACATATGAGAATGGTCATAAAGTTCCAATAAGACAACTGATGTTGGAAAGCCAAAAAAATTGAAAACTTAGAAGATCTTTAAATGGAAACAGTAGGGAGGCACAGAAACTTAAACGAGAAATGCAACACAACATGACACATGGAGACACTATTTCTGAAAAAATGACATGAAACACTGGAGAAAGTTTTATTAACCCAAAAAAATTCATGTTCATAATAATATAGTTGTTCAGTTTAAATATGAGTTACTTAACATTTAATCAATTATTAAATAGGAATTAATCAAATTCAATTTTTTGTTCAATGCATTATGCAATCTTTAAAAAATTATTCATAGCAAATAATCCACTACATGAAAAAAAGGGTTTATTTAAGTTCTCAAATGAATTTGCTTAAAATTATAAATACAAAATTTTGATCTATTCTCTTTGACTTTTTGTAAAGTTTCTTTAAAGGTTTTTAATTTCAAAAGTTGAGCGAGAAAATTAAAACATGCTGCAAATTAGCTAGTGCAAGAACTTTCATTAATATAAATTGCCAAATCTAATTGGTAAAAACCACAAAAGCATTTTACCTGCTGGAAAGATTCATCTGCATTTCTTTTAGAATGCCTTCGTATCAACAGAGTCTCCCGAACAAATAAAGCTTGGATCCAGAACTCCTCATGGCCATGGTCCTTCCACTTGGAACTCTCAGGTATTTTCCCAATTGCAGGATCATCAGAATGCTTGGCAACATAAGTCATCCAATTCAACATTCTTGTCAAATATTGAGATTCATGTTTCCTCTTCCAAGAATCAGGCTCAGTTCCAACAACACTCCTGGCTGACATCACAACATCATTGCCAATTTGGGCAATGAATTTTCTCTCCTCGTCAATAAAGTTCTCCAGAAGATTTTGCGCTTTACTACTTAGTTCCTCAGCCAATATCCCATCATCGTTCTCTTTAGCAGGAAATCTTTCATATTCATTATCCGCAATTTTGTCTGCAGGATGATGTACTTTGTTAATGATTTTCTTCCCTAATACCACTACATTATCATTGACTACGACACAAGATTTTCCCTTGTCATCAATTTGCCTGTTTGAAAAACCATGTGCTTCATCAACTGCATTCTCAGTTATTCTCTTGGCTGATGTCCCAAAATCATTGTCAACCCAAAATCTCCCATCATCATCGTCGTCGTCATCATCATCATCATCATCATCATCATCGTCATCATCGTCGTCATCATCATCATCATCAGTACTTCTATCTGAGTCATCATGTATTTTACAAGTAAACTTTCCAGTGACCCATTGGCCTAAAGGGAAGTCATTGTAACAGCAGAACTTTTTGTCACTATCTTCCAAGAATTCTGGATTGTCCACATTTTCACTAAATCTTCCAATCACCTCTGGATATTGTTTCACACTTTTAATATGCTCCAATTGAGAAATATTGGTGTCTTTCTCTTGCTTCTCTCTCCCATCTGACAACGAACCTCTAAACCTTGACTCCAACTCCCTAGACAATAAATCCAATTTCTGGAAAACTCCACTCTGCCCACCCTCCACAGCCCTATCCTTAGAGATTTGCCACAACCACTGATCCAACTCACTCAGATACTTGAAGTAAATCAACTTAACGGATGGAATGGCCCCAAAACCCAACCCACATTCCTCCGCGACAAAACCCCATACATTTTTCCTCGAGACGGCATCATATCCGCCTATTTTCCTCACTGCCCAGAAAAGTTTAAACAAGTCCACCGCTCGCCCATCACCACACAATGCCGGAATAGGCCTAATGCATTTGCTCGCAGATTTTTCTCTTATAAAAAATACAAGTACTTCATCAAACAAGACCCTTAGCCTCTCCTTACTAGTATGAAAACTGCATTCCTCTATCGGAAAATCAAGATCACAAGAAGTCCCAATATCCTCTTCAACACTTTGGACTTCATGTGAACTTGAATCATCTCTTAAATTCGACCATCCTTCCATTAAATTCAGTTTTTTCTCACCTTCCCAACAAAAACTTCTTAACTTTTTTTTTCCTGGTGAATGATTAATGTTGCACAATAGAAATGAATACCAATCAACATAAAACAACAAGCGTAACTATTAAATCAAAAGTAACAATGCTGGTAAACAAAAGGCGTCGATTCATTCAATCTATACATTAAAAAAATGCTCTGTTTTGTATGTAACAAATAATAATTTACCTTGGATGCGTTTATCACCAGCCCTTCGATTTTTATTTTTTTTTCCTCCGACAGCAATGAATACAGGTATTTCGAGTGTGTCGTATGTTTTACAATACAGAAGATTTACAGCTAGATTTAAGGGGTTTGGAATTTTCAGGTTTTATACAAAGATGGCCTTTTGACAGATGTCTTGAAACCCTGAAAGTTTGTTATGTTTGTATAGATTGAGGAAAGGAAATGAAATCAGAGGATGGAAAGAAAAGGGCAAGGTCTGAAAGAAGGAAAAAAAAAATAAAAAAAAATAGGTCTCTTCCGCTCGTTTTTGGACAATACAAAGAAATTTAGAAGTATGAACATTTGCAAATGTTAGTGATAATACCAAGGTACAAGAGTAATCTCATTGAAATAAACCTAACCCCTAATTCAAGTGCCCGAATTAGAAAGAAAGAAAGAGAATCTGCATCTCGATGAAATCTTACACTCTAAATACAAAATAGTAACTAAAGTATAAAGGTTTGGACTAATTCTCCAATTGGGTATTTTTGTTATATTATCCCATCTTTACACCCAGTTAAAGGGGACGAGGCGGAATAGGGACGGGGCACGTTCATTGCCCCATTTATCACCCATTTATTTATTTTTTATTATTTTAATTTTTACTTTTATTTTTTTATGTCTTTAATTCGTAAATATTAATTTTTTTTATTAATTTGTTAAAAGTAACTTACGTTCTCTTTAAAAATGATGATAAATTTTTATTTTTATTCGATAAAAAACTTAATTTAAATGGGACGGATAGCGGAGCGGAGACTATGTTTCACATACCCGTCTCGTACCTACTTCGGAGTAATGACCATCGTCCCGTTTACCCGATTATGTGGGTGGACGGGGCCCACGAGCATCAGGTTGAACGAATTTTTTTGTCATCCCTAATTAAATCAACTAGCAAAAGACAATTTAAAATTGTAATTCCCCTATTGTGGATCTATAATAATATTAATGTTATTTGGTATCTATTTGAAGTACATTAAAATTTTCATTCTCATTTTTAATAATACATTTTTTAATAAAATTATATTTTTCATCACATCAATAACTTTTCCTTCTTTTTTGACCACACATTTTTCATCAATCTATTATTTCGAAATACATTTTTTCAAAATAATGTGACTTGAACATACCATTAATACCTCTTAAAAACTTAACTTGCTGAATTGCAAAGCAATATTTCAAATCTCGATCTTCCAATTTCCAATCATTCAGTCTAACAAAAATCTATTCAGCAAGATTAAAATATAAAAATTCTTAGAAAAGTTGGAGAGAGAAGGATAGGCTATTTTTTAGTTGTATTAGGGTTTGGAGATAACCAAAAACCTTATCATCTCTAACCCTAAAACTTGTATTTATATACTCTTAGTTGGACCAAGCCCATTATCTAAGAGCAATTCCAAAGCACGCACCAAAACACTATTTTGCACCAAAAATGGTGCAAAGTCTCTTCAACCTAACATCATGCTTTGTCTGCAATGGTACACTACTATTCACTTTGCACCATTTTTGTACAATAAATTATCATCATCATCATCATTATTACGTGCATTTGTAATAAATTTTAACAGTGTAATCAATAATAGCTAATAAATTAATTAAAATAATAGTACTCAAAAAATTAAGGAGACTCACATTGCATTTCAAAATGCATTAATTGATCATCTGTGGGATGAATATACAAAATTTGATATTTAAATTGCAACACTATTTTGATTTCGTAATATTATGATATCGGGATAACGCATTGCGATAGTTTTTTTTAAATGGCAGTATTTAATATTTTTGTATTTGTGGTTTTCTATTAATTGTATTATATTAATAAATTTAATATTTTTGTTAGTTTGACATAATTATTTATTGAGTAATTTGTGTAGTTGTAAAATGAATAAATGAATAAATTGTTAAGAATTAAAAAAATGAAGAAAATAATTAAACATTTTTCATTTTATGTAAGTTTTGGTGTACTGAGTTAGAGATTATCAATTTAGTGCAAAATTGGTACAAAACTTATCTCAAAATTTGGTGTAGAGTTAGAGAAGGCCTAAAGGTGGACAAAATGTCTAGATCAAATGTTTTATAATTCATTCAATTTAATATTTTGATTCTTACCTTTGTGTGTGACTAATTAGGATTCGACGACAATTCGTATGTATTATGACTCTGACTAAATCAGAATAAGATAAATTAACATGGGTGTTGGCTTTTTTGTGGTTCTCCTAATTTGATTGGGTTAGTGCTTTTGGCCCATATTGTGTTACTTTGAATTATAGTAATTGGATATATTGGATGGTTGGGATCAATTCTTGATTGAGATATTTTCATCATTGGCTTGTCTTGGAAGTTTTGCATAGTATTTTGTTAAAATTAAAAGGGACAAGACTTTTTAAATCTCTCTCTCTTTGGTTCAGGGGTGGAGCCAGCCTGTTGGACTAGGGGGGGCTGCCCTCGAAATTTTTTTTTAGATAC
>CAIGRQ010233871.1:0-14594 GCA_903798375.1 Fraxinus sp. D2006-0159 | reverse complement strand
ACTCTGTTCCATTTTTTTTGGTTTTTTCTCTCCTATTTCGTTTTGGATTCAATTCTTTGGCATCCTACTTCATCAACTCTACCAAGAAGTCTTGGACGTCCCCTACATGTTTTCTATAAATACTAGGCTCTTCTATACAATTTTATAGTGTGAGATTTATGATTACTAGTTTATAGGATCATTGTAATATTTTTCTCCCCTTTCTATTGGTGCAATAAAGTCTCATAATTCCTCTGCCATATTTTTGTCTTCTTTTATTCTTTTGTTCTTGATCACATATTTTAGTATTTTGCTATATAATTTCAACATCTCAATCCATTGATTAGTGTCACAACAAATGGTATCAGAGAAATTCTAATATTGGCTTGTTTTGTAACAATTTTGTTTCTCATGATGAAGCAATTATGTTTAAGCCTGTGAATATATTTGACATTTACTCATATTATGCAGACAGCAAAAACAGCGAAACTCGACAAGTTTGAAACTCCTGCAAAGATAAAGTTGTTGGCTGAGCCCTGGACTCCAGAATCTGGGTTGGTTACTGCAGCTCTCAAGTTAAAGAGGGAGCAACTGAAGACAAGGTTTAAAGATGAGCTCCAGAAGTTGTACCAGTGACACATTATACACGTGTGCCGAAAATCAAACTAATTTCAAAGGAATAATTTTTATTTCATCTCGAGGCTGTAATTACTTCTTTCACCTATCGTATATTTGTCACACAAGCATTAATATATGGGTTAGAAACCTGTTTGGACACTCAACTTATGTGGGTGCTCTATTTTGGTTGTGGAATTTAATTTTTTTTATGAAATTAGCACTGAACTTTCTACTAATGAAATGTGGACGTGGCAGGCGGATAAATGAAATAATTTCATACAATAAGTTGAGATAGAACTAACAGATGGATTGGGCTTGGATTTTGTTCCTCAAAGTTTTAGCATATTTTTATCAAAATTGATAAATTGTATCTGAAAAGTTGATGAAAATTGCGGGTCGTGTGTGATTAAAATAAATTTCAAGTTAGAAGATTTTTAAGCTTTTCTAAACAAGTCCTAAAATTTTATGTTGTACGATAAATAAATACGACTAGCGTCATTAAGTGTCAACCGTCAAAACTACCAGTCTTTCACTTCTCGCTTCAGCCATTTAAGCAGATAAGGTTAAATCTCTTCCATGGCAGAAGCTTCAAGAATCCTACAAACCACATTCATACCCACTCTTTCTCAAAACCCATATCCAAACTTGAATCAGTATTATTCCCCTTTGATTTTTAAAAGAAACAAGACCACATTTCACACTGTTCGCTGCTCACTTTCCACCACTGAAACTGCCACCAAAACCACCCCGGACAACAGCATTCCATGGGGATGCGATATCGACTCACTTGAAAACGCCTCGGCGTTGCAGGAATGGCTGTCGGAATCGGGGTTGCCTCCCCAAAAAATGGGTATACAGAGAGTGGACGTAGGAGAGAGGGGCCTTGTAGCTCTCAAGAATATACGCAAGGGCGAGAAGCTCCTATTTGTGCCTCCTTCACTCTTCATCACAGCCGATTCTGTAAGTTTATTCTTGTTTATGGACTTGGATTTTTTAATTCACTGGAAATTTTGGGAATCTATGGAAGGATGAGGTTAATTGAAGATTTCTTACATTTCAAGGGATATGCTTCCTCAACCAAAAAACTATATATATATATATGATGCTATCAATTTGATGAAATCAAATTTTAGAATAGCTATGATGGTGGAGAAAGGAAGGGATATGGATAGGATGTATTTCCTAATTAAACATTATGGACAAGATTTTATATCCTTATCATTTTGTGATTTAATATTATCATAAATCCACAGAATTCGACCATTTTTCTCTACTTGGCTTTGGTGAGGCCTGTAACAAGCTTTGAGGATCTCCCCCATCTCCCTGTAACCAATTCGTTTTTCAGGATCAATCTTAGAATTTGGAAAAGAAGAATTAGGACAAGGGTAGCAAACTGAGAGTGTGTCCACACGTAAATTTGATGATGGCCACCTAAGCCTAGTTCTAGTTTTATGTTACAACATCTATCTCAAAAAGATCATCCAAAATTGTATATCTTGAGTAGAGCATCAAATAGAGAAGATTAAAGCCGAGTTTTCAGTAATGTGTTTTGTTGATGAGGGAAGACTATCCTCACTCTTTTTTTGACCTTTGTATAGTATTTGCATGAGATGAATTACTTGTCAATCTACATGCTGTCTAGCAGTATTGTATTCACATATTAGCACCTAAGTTTCTTCTTATCTACCTGAGGCTTCATTCTATACCCAGCATATTAAATAAAATATGAATGTCTTGGCTACAAAGACTTGTTTTTTTTCTTGCAATTATCATTTTAGGGCATTAGATTCAATACCGCTGAAATGCCTGTTCTAAAGTCTTTGACTGACGAATTGTTTGACTAAGTGAATTAGCTACTGCTAAGAACAGTTGGATTTCTTGCATTTGGGACAGTTGGTTGTTTGGGTCATTTTACTTTTCAGTTAGGGATATACATTGTTTAACTTGTTATAGAGTTTGTCAATAAGAGTTACCTGCTTTGCGTTTGCTTATGTCAGGAGTGGAGCTCCGGTGAGGCTGGTAAGGTGTTAAAACAGTATAATGTTCCAGATTGGCCATTGCTTGCAACTTATCTCATCAGCGAGGCAAGTCTCATGAATGCTTCAAGGTGGAATAACTATATTTCAGCCTTACCGCGACAGCCATATTCACTTCTGTATTGGTAAGCTTTTACATGTTAATAAATGATCTTGTGGAGGAGCCCGTTGAGAGTTTTCCTTCCCCTACTTTTGGTCCAAGCTTGGTAGGTTTCCTACAGCCATTCTTTGTCATTTCAGGACTCGTTCAGAACTAGATAAGTATCTTGAGGCGTCACAAATACGAGAGCGGGCAATCGAAAGGATAAATGATGTTACTGGAACGTATGGCTTCTTTTCTCCACTTCAAAATATATTTGGGTTTTTGTTTTGTTAATATTTCTTACAGTTACATGATTAAGTTTAAAATTTGCTAATTTGTTGCCTTTCTCATTGTTTAGCTCTAACACGATCTCTTGTGCAGATACAACGACTTAAGACTCAGGATATTTTCAAAGTATCCTGATTTATTTCCTGAAGAGGTACATTATCCATGTAGAAGTCTCCTATTGAAGTGGAATTACTTCTATATATGCTATTCTGTAGAGTAAGTGCATGTGAATAGGCACTCATTCATCCATGCATTGCAAAGAAAATTACAGTATTTAATGGAGTACAGATTCAGAAAATGGAGACGTCTTACAGTGGACTGCTTTGGTAGAGGAATCTTTCCATTGAAACTTCAGAAAGGATGCAGGATAAACATATTTATTGAATACTATATTAAATGATTAAACCAGGAAAGCACCCCTATAAATATTCTACACTACAAAATTAGGAAACAGATATACAAAAAAGGAAAGTACAATGTAGGAGTTAAATGTGTAGATCAGAGAGTTCAAAGCTCAAATCACTCATCTTATAGACGATTTCCCCTGAATATGTGATTCAGTGGGAAAAGCTGATTTCCAGTAAAAGTTATTCATGAAAGTGAAAATTTTCTTAGAATAAGGATGATAAAATTTGTATACATTTTATTGTTAATGATCCAATAAATACAAGTTTAAGGGATCTAGTGTTAGGTTTACCCAGGTCATGAACAAAAGTTATAATCAAGTAACTTGAGAACAATCATCAATAAAGGAAATAAACCACAAGCTTCAATGCTACTTGGAATTCTAATTGGATTACAAAAGTCGATATAAACTAATGAAAATGTGAGATTATTCTATCAAGGAAAAGAAACATTATGATGTTTGTCCAGCCTACAAACTTTTCAATGAAAACACTAATATTCAACATTGAAATAACAAAGGATTTGAGTCATTAGTGAAGGAAAATATGGATGAATCTTGAGCATGGATGATGTGACCAAATTTGGTCTTTTATTGGAAAGGTTGTTGCCATTGCCACTGCTTGAATCCTTCCTGTTCCTAGCACACCATGGGCTTGAATTGGAGTCTGGGTCAACCCAACCATGCTATATACTAATTTTTATCATGGTTTCCTTAGTGTAGATGTACCCATGCATGTTTTCCTTGTAATGCATTATGTCTTCACAATTCTATGCAAAGTCACTTGACAATCTTGTTTGAAGAAGTAAAGATGGTCCCTGACATAATAAACTTGTATAATACGTCATATTAATTTTGTTGGTGGTAAATGCTCTTTTATGCCTTCTCAGGTATTCAACATGGAGACTTTTAAATGGTCATTTGGCATTCTTTTCTCGCGCTTGGTGAGTTGCACTGACACAGTTGATTGTAATTCTTTCAATGAGAGAGAGAGAGAGAGAGATTCAGATTCTTGATGCCAAAATCTTTTGACAACGTAATCATATATCAATCTATTAAATTGAAAGTTATATCCATCTTAACACAGGTCCGTTTACCCGCAATGGATGGAAAGGTTGCTTTGGTTCCTTGGGCAGATATGCTGAATCATAGTTGTGAGGTATGGCTTTTATGGGCAAGCCCACTTCTGGATAACCATGTGTTCTATTGACATAATTGACACGACAGTTTTATTTGCTTTTTCAAGGTGGAGACGTTTCTGGATTATGATAAATCCTCCCAGGGAGTTGTTTTTACAACTGATCGAGCATATGAGCCAGGTGAGCAGGTACACAAGCTCCAGGAATTTAGCTGCTGATAAGTTAACATTTCTATATCAAGAATGTAACAGTGTGGAGATCTTAACGAGAAACCAACTTCAATTTTAAGATTATGCCAGATTCTAATGCTTTTAAATTTTGTTTGGGTTTTCTTAAGGTTATATGCAATTGGATCGGGAGCCACGGAATTCTCTTTTAATAATGACTTCTATTTATTTGTTCACCACCAAGAGAAAATGTTTAATGTGCTATTCAACTGTGTTATGTTGGGAGAAAGTATGATTGTCTTTGAGTTTGATTTTCATCCTTGTAAGACTTTTCTCTTTCTTTTTTACCTCCTCCTTTGATGGGTTTGCTTGAGGGATGTTTCGGACTCCTTACTATTATTCATTCCTTTATATTTTGAATTCTAAGGAGACAACTATTTCTTTTAAAATTCTATTAGGGCATTGGTTGCTACTTCCTTGTTGCTCTGTGATCAAGCCACTGTAAATTAACTGATAGAACAATTTGACGCTGTTCACTTGTTATATAAGGCGTCCCCTTTGCATGAGTATAATTTTCTGTCGCACAACTTCTTGAAGGTTTTCATATCATATGGAAGGAAATCCAATGGGGAGCTGCTGCTTTCATATGGATTTGTTCCCCGAGAAGGAACCAACCCTCATGATTCTGTTGAGTTGTCATTATCACTTAGAAAATCTGACAAATGTTACAAAGAGAAGTTGCAAGCTTTGAAGAAGTATGGTTTATCTGCGTGAGTACCTATTATTGGATGGTTTCATTCAGTTATAAATGATTCACTGCTCATAACAATGTTAGGATTGTTGGTTACTTCTTTAATGATTTTGAGAATATGATTGCAGCCTAATCATCCTGAGTCATGATACTACTGAAACTATACATCGTTCTGAACTATGAAGGTTTTGTAATAGTTCCTGTTGAAAATACTGGAGTTTCTAATTATCGTCATCTGTTAACAGGTCGCAGTGTTATCCTTTACAAATTACTGGTTGGCCCCTGGAATTGATGGCATATGCCTATCTAGCAGTAAGCCCCCCAAGTATGAACAGACAGTTTGAAGAGGTCTGTAGTTTTGCAACCTAAAAGAGAAAATAGTTCTTTTACATTTTAGGCAATTCGTAACTTGACTTTAAATTTATTTCAGATGGCCAATGCAGCTTCAAATAAGATTACATCAAAAAAGGATATCAGATACCCTGAAATAGAAGAAGATGCAATGCAATTCATATTGGATGCTTGTGAGTCGAGCATATCAAAGTATTCCAAATTCCTCCAGGCGAGTGAATTTCATTTCTAACCGAAGTCTTGTACAAGAGTTCCTCTGGAAATTTTTGTTATGAAGATATGTATCCATGCAAGAGTTTTCTTCTAAATATTAGTTTTAATTTGCTACCTTATGACAGGCAAGTGGGTCAATGGATCTGGATGTGACGAATCCAAAGATCCTGAATCGGAAAGTGTTTTTGAAACAGCTAGCAGTGGATTTATGCACTAGTGAACAGAGGATACTGTTTCGCGCTCAATATGTAAGCAATCACTCTATTTTGCAAGATATGGCCTTCTTTTAGTATATGCTGCTCAATATTTTAACACTCAAATTTGAATATTAAACAGTTTTATAGGCTATGTTTTTTTGCATTTGAAACTTGAATCATGGGTCACCACGACAAGAATAATGATATATTTGCATTTGAAAATTGAATCATGGGTCACCACGACAAGAATAATGATATATGTGAGGTTCCTCTACTGGCTGATTGATGATTCAACTCCGTGTTTTATTTCACACGTTTAACTGTTAATGGTGTTCTAATTTTTATTTTTTATTTTTTCACTTCATTATGTTCTTCTTCTGCAGCTCATGCATAAACAAGGATAGAATGTTCATTGTCCTTGAGAACATGCTTATTAATGAATAGAGTTGGGCCAAATTTTTCAGTTTCATTATTTTACGTGAAACTGTGTAGTTATTGATCATGTAGCAGATAGCACACAGTAATTGTTTACGCGTGCTTTCTTCTTTAGTGCCAATCTTGACACAATGTGGCTGTTGATTACATCAGTGTAGAGGGACTGAAACATGAATTCTGGTCTGTGAGTCGCCATGTTCTATATACTCCTTTGAAAGTGATGCAACACACTGCAGATTTCCATACATTCATTTCGATAGCATGATGCCATTTGCACGTATCTTAACTCCCTCTTTTTTCCCAGCACCAAACCACGAATTTGTTCTATTTTATCTGGAAACTGATGGAATTGTCCGTCTTCTTCTTTTAATACCAGATACTGAGGAGGAGATTGAGAGATATAAGGAGCGGAGAACTAAGGGCTCTTAGAATTTTTGATGGTTTCAGGAAGTTATTCAAATGATAACTCAAGAAATGCATCTACATGTGTTCAGTATCAACTGATGGGCATGGTTTTGCTCCACAAGTCAATGGACTATATATGTACATTACTGAGAATACAGAAGCATGTCATTTACATTTGTGATGCAAAAACCTGTGTAAAATGTTCAAATTTCCTGCCATTCCACGTTCTATAAATTTATGACTGTATGCATACAGTATAAGAGAGAATCGGATCGTGGTATAATTATATTATATTTTTTTGTCAAACTTCGTATTCTTTTGCCTATTTAACACAATAGGTTGAGGAACTTAAAGCTAAGCAAAAAAGGAGGTTGGGGTTAAAAGTGTTGGGAAAATTTGGTGATTTGTGTATAGATTAATTATCAATTAACATAATCAATTAAATAACATAAACATAAGAATTCAACAATAATATAAACATAATATATAAGTAGAGAATTATAAAATAAGTCTTACGGAGTCAACGTTGTCCTAAAATTGTGTTGCCTCCCCTTCGTGTGGATACTTTCAGCAGTGCACGATTCCAAAATAAAATCCATATGGCCAAAATTATAGAAATATTGAATGTATATATATAGGATATTCTTTCAAATTGAGTTTTCTCATCTCGCATCAAATAATGAAATCACCACTCCACATTCATGAAAGTAAATCCAATTTAAGTATAAATTATAATCCATTAATCACGAGTTTTAATTTTGTATTAAACGTAAATAAAATAGAAAACTAAAATTTAAAACTACCTTTAATTTTGAAATTTAAAACTTAACATTTAGGTTGCAACAAAAAGTGCAAACGGTGCTATTGGTTGAGGCATGTCGCATGTGGCTGCAATTTACACTTGTATATATGTCATTGTGAATTGAATAAGATATAAAATTAGTAATACAATAAGTCCAACTAGTCGACTCTTAGGGCATGTTTGGGGTATCGGTTATGAGCGTTTTTGAAAGTATCGATTTTGAGACAAACGGTCAAAATTATATTACACAAATTTTGAGTGTTTTTTAATCCATCCAAAATTGGTGCCCGAAATATTAGCCAGCATCATTTTTCTCAACCCCTAAAAAATGATGCCATCCAAAATAGGGGACAAAAAACTCTCAAACCTCAATCATGTTACATTGACATAATTCTTAACATAATGATACATCACAATTTATCATTTGATTGTTTAAAACACACTCAGCATTTCCATCCAATCACATCTTACTAATACATATTATGTCAGCTATTATGTTACCTACTTTCTGATAAAGTAGCATTATTCAGCAAATCCTTAGATTAACAAATGGCACAAGCTTATGATCTGTCATATTGCCACCTCTCCTCAAAACACAAAAAACAAACACTTATTTCCATTCTTTCTCTCTCTCTCTGAACATCTAAAAGTAAGTTCCCTATATCTATATTTTCATGGATCTTTTGAGCAATGCATAGATGTGATCATTGAAATTAATTGGTGCAGATGGGATCGGGCATTTACGCGAAAATGATATTGGTGGTGGTGGTTTTGTCGATGCAAGGAGGATTTGGAATAAGATTCGTTATAGACGAAGAAGAATGTGTTTCGTACAATGTTGAATATGAAGGTGAAACTGTCCATACATCCTTTGTTGCCATCAAAGCTGATGCTTCTTGGCATTATGGTGACGATGGGATCGATCTCATGGTAATTTCTTTCATTTATAGATGTTATTTCTTGATCGATTTTTCGATTTTTTTTTTTTTTTAATCTTTTCCATTGATTTTTGGGTGTTTCATTTGTAAGATTGGGCATCTTTTGTGTAGCTACGAACCTTTACATAGAGTCACATTGTGTTCCCTTCTCGTGCTGCATCTTGCCCTTTATGAATAATCGTGGCTCTAACAGTTACGTCATAATTATCAGATAAAAGGGCCATCGGGCAATCCAATTCATGAATTCAAAGACAAGACGAGTGAGAAGTACGAGTTTTTGGCTCATAGGAAAGGGGTATATCGGTTTTGCTTCAAAAACAAGTCACCTTATCATGAAACCATAGATTTTGACGTTCATGTTGCTCATTTTTATTCTAATCAACATGCAAAGGATGGTACGTACGTGTTGATCGTTCCACATTTCTAAATTGATCTTCTTGTATAATTTTGATAACATTTGTTTGTTATTGTTGAAATGTACGTAATGCACGTATGTTTACATGCAGAACATTTTAGACCATTATTAGAACAAATCTTGAAGTTAGAAAACGCTATGTACAACATTCAATTTGAACAGCATTGGTTACAGGCACAAAGTGATCGCCAGACATTTGGTAACCACTTAATTCAAAAGTTTAAGTTATTCAAATATATCATGTTCAACGAATATTAGTTGAAACTCTCACAACGCACACACTTACGACGAACAATTAATATGTGTAATTTAATGAAATGCAACTGATGCAGTTAATGAAGGTATGAGACGGGGAGCTATCCGGAAGGCGATTTTGGAAGCAGTAGCACTTATTGGATCAAGTATTCTTCAACTTTACCTTCTTCGACGGATTTTCGAGCGTAAGCGCGGAATATCCAGAGTCTAAAAGTTTCAATGTGTGTGACTGTTGTTATTTTTATTTTTATTTGTAAATAAAGCTTTCAGTTGAATGCATAGTCAAATATGTACTGTTTTGTAAATTCTGGAGATAAAATTTATTGCACTCTGTTATTGTCTGGGAATCCATTCTCTAATAATTTAAGTTGATAGATGAGGTGATACAATAGCATATGGCATATAAAGGTTTACACAGTTATTTCTGTGCATATCATATAGCATACTGTAAATCTGCGATGATTCAACAAATACCAACAAAAAAAAAAAACCCGGAGCTAGAGTAAGGGGAGTAAATAAGTAGCACACACTATCATTATCTCGACTAGCTCACATCATCGATAAACTCTAAATCACAAAGATAACAAATTCCAGCAATGAACTCTCACAAAGAAAAAAAGATTCAATTGATTGCGTTTTACAATCATGGAAAATCGCGAGAGAGACGAAGAGAAGAGAGTGAAATTAACTGTCTCTTTTCATTTTTGGGTTCACAGAAGTAATCTCCCAAGTACATTTCCATTTATTAAATGAAGAAAAGGAAAAGAAATTACAATACTTCTAAATTAAAAGACAATACACACACAATCTACTCCTTTGTTAGGTCCATCTCTTCATGGTATATGTATCTCTTTGAAAGTAGCTGCAATTGAGAACTTTTTAGTCACAAAACTCATTATCTCATCACACAAACAAGCATAAAAATCAGAAATATACAGCATTTGAATGGTAGCCATTCTCTAAGATACTCTACTACCTTCTAGCATTTAGACTTGCCAGAAAACAGAAAATGATTATACAAGCTCTATCACGAGGGCTGAAGCACCTCCTCCTCCATTGCAAACACCACCAATTCCACATTTTCCGTTGTTTTGCCTCAATACCTGAAACAATGCAGTTCAATCAAGTCAGTGAAAACAGCTTATCATTTTGATCTAAGAACAATTGATCATTTAATTCAACTCGTTCAAACCCCATCCATGAACTAAACAAGACGTACAAGACTGTTGACTTTTTATCTATAAAAGAAAATAATCCTAAATTCTTCATAAAGAAGAGTAACATATAGCTATACCTAGCTATCACCAAAGGTATTGTTTTACCAAAATTCCAGTAACATCAGATTAGCTCTCTAGTCGAGAAGAAAACATACCCCCAAAAGTGTGACCAATATACGTGCTCCACTACAACCTAGAGGATGTCCTAAGGATACAGCTCCGCCATGTACATTTACTTTCTCCTGCAAAATATCAGTAATATCAGTACACGGTGGAATCTACCCATCAAATCAGCACAAATGGATGAAGCACACAACATAAACACTGGCATTTGCACATAGTAACACTCATTTTTTTGTGCACGGGGAGGAGGGCTTGTCGTGAGAGGGAGAGGGAGAGAAAGGATGAAGTTGAACAACTCACCGGATTAAGCCCCAACAATTTCTGATTAGCAAGAGCCACAACCTGCATGCATCACGTATGCAGAATAAGGACATACTCACATTTGAAGAACTACTCACTTAAGTGAAAGACAGATATACCGAAAAGGCTTCGTTGATTTCATAATAATCTATTTGAGAAGCTTCTAAGCCAGCATTTGAAATAGCTTTCGGAATGGCAAGAGCTGGAGAAGTTGTAAATAATTCTGGTGCCTGCAAAGCATGATCCATTCAAACATCAATGTCGTAAATTCAACCAGATTTATCGTATTTAAGGTGAATATGGGAAGTGTAGAAATAAGGATCCATCAATTCCTTCATGGTAGAACTTACAAAGCTAAGCTTATTCTAGAATCAAATAAACACAAGCATGCATGATACCTGAGCAGCATCAGCATATCCAGAGATTTTTGCAATGACTCGTAGTCCAAGCTTCACAGCCTTCTCTCCACTCACTAAGACCAGAGCAGCAGCACCATCGCTGGAAAAAAAGATTACATTCACTTGTAAATAAACTTCAACTTGAAGGATGAAATTTTCAGGAAGGTCTAGTACAGACTATCAAAACCATCCTAGGACATCCAGCTTATAAACTCATCTGATATTTTTACATTCCTAGACCCCATTTGTTTTAAAATGGAAGTGAAGAATATTTCTTTGTGCACGTGTGTGCATAGGGTGGGTGGGATGAAATGTCTCAAGCATGTATTCTAGGAAAAACTAATATTTAGCTCCAAGTTTAATAAAAATTTTGGGGTACAAAAGTTTTCCGTGCTTGCAGAGACTCCTCAAAGGAAACACGAAACTAAAAATCTTTATTCCACAACATTTACCCCCAATTTCTTTTGGAATGAATAAGATTAAGATAAGCATAATCAATGTGCAGGAAATCACAAGAAAATCCGGGTTGCAACTAAAATAGTTAAGGGTTTCATTTAAAGAGATGAAATAGCGAAATAGCAAATACCCTTCACTTCAAAGCTAATCCTAAATGAACCAAGTTAGGAATTTAAATAATTCCTTGAAATGTGAACATGAGTAGATTAATGATCACTGCTCAATCAGAACCTATGTTACTCAATAGAACTGAACATGAAGTATAAGAATGCAGGACAGCAAAAGCAATTAACCTTATGCTAGAAGCATTGCCAGCCGTGACAGTACCACCATTTTCCTTAAAACTTGGTCGAAGCTTCCTCAACTTTGCAGCATCAAACTGACCAGCCAAGGAAGAATGAGTAGCTATAAAAAATACCAAGTTCTACTTAATACTAATCTATATATGCACAGGTATACACAAAAACATAAGAATATGCTAACAGATAAATGCATCTTCTTTCTAATATTTGGACGCAAAACAGTAACACCTAGCACATTAATTTAGTTCTTGTTTTAGGGGCAGAACAGTTTGACAAGTTAGATTTCAAATCAGCAGGAAAAGGAAATCCAAAAATATTCTTTAACTCCCATAAAATTCACGATGACAGAAATGCAGCGTCCAATGAGATATATAGACATCAAATCTACACTTTTTCTCAAAATGCAATTCTTCCTAAAGGAATACAAAGAATTACAGCACTGATTTGGGTGAGATATGCACAGAAACAAGTACATAAAAAATTCACCTTTCCTAGACCTTCATCTTTATCAACTACTGTAGATGGTCTTCCTCTTCCTCCAGATACATCAACCTTCATGATACCAGATTGCAGTTCATAACATGTTTCAGGAAAAGTTACATCTGGAAGCTAAGATCTAGTTATCTTACTGGAGTAATCTCCCATGCAAAGACACCACTATCTTGAGCAGCAATGGCACGCTTAAAGCTTTGAATTGCATAATTGTCCTGCAATAACGAGGTACTACAATCAAAATCTTGACATAAGCAACAGGTTTTGGACACCAGATTCCTGGAAATAAAAGCAAAAGCAATGTATATTGCAAACAGAAAAACCCATTAAGAGGTTCTTCCTCTCCCCTGTTTCCGGACTAAGAAGACAACCCAGATATATATTTATAAAATTTACAATCAAATGGAAGAGAAGACTTGGATTAAAGAAAATGAATACATATTCTTTTTATGGAAAGAACTAATATATTACAATAATTTAATACATCATGAGTGAAAAAGAAAAGAAGTAAGATGGTAATAAGAATTATACTATAGTTGACTGAACTATTTTGATCAAGAGAAAATTCATTGGTATTTGTAGACAAACCTGCTCCTCTCTTGTGACTTCATGGTGTTCAGCACATAATTCAGCACAAACACCCATCCCAAAGTCATTGTAGACATCCCATAGTCCATCTCTCAGCATCCCATCAACTAGAGCATCATGTCCAAGTCGAGATCCCTTCCTGGAATATATTAAGATCCATAATATATGTTATGTATTAAACTGTTTTGCAACACCTGCACACCAGTGAATCCACAGTACTCATTACAGCAACAATTATGAATATGACATTCATATTTCACGGAATCAAAATGGAGAATCCAATCATTTTACATATGCAGAGGCAACAAAGCTTGAAAATTTTTCTGTTGTTAGAATGTGCATCACGAAATAAGAAAGCCCTGAAATTGTATTCATCAAGCTTAATGATTATCTCATTGTTCTGAAGAGTCCACACGGAGGAAAAACATGTGGTAGCACACTGGGTGATAGTAATCCAACATGTGGGAAAAACTAAGATAGTATTTGAGATTGGAAAGGTCATGCTATCGTTCCTTTGTTTTGATCAGTAGTGGCGAAAGTGTAAATTATTATGGTTAGCTCATACCAGAAATCTAGATCTCTGCCTGACAGCATCACTTGTCAATTTCACATTTGTTATAATTTATCTTCTTAAACTTTAGAGGGAATAGGAAATACAAGAAAAATCATTTGACTCAAAGCAGATGGTAAATAACAAAAGCATGTCCCTCAATTAGATCACCAACCTTGCTTCGGATAAGTATTTAGGGACATTGGACATGCTTTCCATGCCACCAGCCACAACAACATCATTGATGCCCAACTGGATACTTTGTGCAGCAAGCATAGTTGCTGTAATAAAAACAGAGTGTAATAACTAATATCACAAATATAATGCCTTCCTATTTCTGCTGTAGAGAAATTATAATTTCGGTTGAAAGAAGATATCTGTTTTTTATAGTAAGAACCAAACCTTTCATCCCTGATGCACAGACTTTGTTAACAGTAGTGCAAATCACTGTATTGGGAATCCCTGCACCTAATGCTGCCTGCCTAGCTGGAGCCTGTCCCAAGTTTGCACTGAGTACATTTCCAAAGAAAACTTCTTGTACAAGTGATGGATCGATGTTTGCTCTCTTAAGAGCACCTAAAAGTTGGCCGGTTAAAGAAACAACATTAGAACTTCACTGTTATAAGCAAGTTTCTCCATTTGGATGACATAATGAAATGTTAGCAATCTCACTCTCAATAGCTATAGATCCAAG
>CAIGRQ010233859.1:0-10332 GCA_903798375.1 Fraxinus sp. D2006-0159 | reverse complement strand
ATTTCCAACAAATTTTAAATTCCTTAAAACGAATATTTGTAACTTAAAATATTGAATTAAATGTAAAAAAAAATGGCTTAGCTAAACCGAGTCATAAAGCCATTCGTATCGCCTATCAAACGTTTTTTTTTTTAAAAAAAAAAAATGCCTAGACGACTTAGCCGAGCCATAAAGTTGACTCGGCTCGACTTATGAATAGTGAAAAAAAAACTCACTATTTTATTAATGTAGGATAGGATAATATATAATATATCAATAGAACACGACTTGGCTAAAGCGGCTCAACAACTCAGCCAAATGGTCAAATAATTTATGAATCGTGTTACCAAAACTCACTCTTTTAATAATGTTGGATTGGATAGGAAACATGGGACCAGGGCGGCTAATATTTTATTATTTTGACAAAGAAATGATTGTTTTTTCTCTTTCTTTAGACATTAAGCTTCAACATTTCCAACAAATTTTAAATCCCTTAAAACGAATATTTGTAACTTAAAATATTGAATTAAAAGAAGAAAAAAATGGCTTAGCTAAACCGAGTCATAAAGCCATTCGGATCGCCTATCAAACGTTTTTTTTTAAAAAAGAAAAAAAAGAAAAAAGGGTCTAGATGACTTAGCTGAGCCATAAAGTTGACTCGGCTCTACTTATGAATAGTGAAAAGAAAACTCACTATTTTATTAATGTAGGATATGATAATATATAATATCTCAATAGAACACGACTTGACTAAAACGGCTCAACAACTTAGCCAAATGATCAAATAACTTATGAATAGTGTCACCAAAACTCTCTCTTTTAGTAATGTTGGATAGGAAACATGGGACCAGGGCGGCTAATATTTTGACAAAGAAATGATTGTATTTTCTCTTTCTTTAGACATTAAGCTCGTCTCTCTAACTACATTTTTTGACTGTCTTGCAGCCTTACTCCCTTCTTTCCAAGGTCTATCTTTCATTCTCTCTCATGCATATGCCCTGAATAACACTAATCTTGTTTAGATAGTTCTTGTTTGAATATTGAGTCGAGCAAGTCCTAAGCTCGCTCCTGCATGATCTTGTTATTTGGGTTCTAATTTTACTTATTCCGATGATTTAGTTATTTTCTACCCTGTTACTCGTATGTTGGAGTTGAAATTTATTTGCACGCTGGTTATTGATGTACTCAATATATGTACAAATCTGGGAATTGGGTTTTATGTTTATGTACAGTTCTTCATTTTTCTCACTATATTTCTTTGCTTCATTTTTCCTCTTGGGACCACTGTCAGATTATTTTCTCACTGTTTTCGCTCTTTCTTTAGAACCTGATGGTCTAATTTGGAAACTTTTCACGTGATAGACTTGAATCAATTCGAGTCATTGTTTAAAAATATAGTATATAGAATCAAAGGTATATTATGGTTAAGATGAAAATCATAAATCCTAACAAAGTCCGTCATTGGAATTGTTTTGTATCCTCCTTGACCTATTGGATTCGGCCTTGTGCTTCACAATTGTATTGAAATTCCAAAAGAAATATCATGCACAATAAGACCTTCTTGTCTAGGTTCAAGCATACTAAACAATTTGCAAAATTACTTAGTGTGGGAAATGAGTAAGGCCTGAAATTTGATGGCTCTCTATAACGGCAATGAGCTCGCACTATTTAGTACCTGTCTCCAAACTGTTCAAATATCAAGTTATGTGATCAATCAGATGGTTTGTATTACAGAACTCACAATGTGATGTTACAGCTTTGTCTTCCCAATAATAACTTTCTTAGAAGTTTCATAAAGTCTTGCAAATTTTAGTTATTAGTACCTCTACAAAATACTCAGTTATTAAACCTGTCTGTGAACTGAAACTAACTTTTACACAGATCACTAGATTGTGAGCTTGCATTCGGTGATACCATTTCTGCTTCTTCAGCAACACTTTAATCCCAAATATTATTTACGAAATAATTTCTCCAAGATCTGTTGCTTGTGTATTATAGTTGCATCTAGTATCCCTTACATGTTATTGTCCGTTTGATTCTTGTAAATATAGGATCTTGAAGAATGGATTCTGACATGGTAGTACACAATGGTGGATGTCACTGCAAAAAGGTGAGATGGAAAGTGAGAGCACCATCCAGCGTTTTAGCCTGGCAATGCAACTGTTCTAATTGCTCCATGAGAGGCAATATGAGCTTCGTCGTCCCATCAGAAAGGTTCGAGCTTTTTGAAGATTCCAAACAATTCCTTACCACCTATACCTTCGGTACACACACAGCGAAGCACACTTTCTGCAAAGTTTGTGGCATAACCTCCTTCTACATTCCAAGGTCAAATCCAGATGGCATAGCAGTTACATTCAGATGTGTGGATCCTGGAACACTAACTCATGTGGAGATCAGGCAGTTTGATGGAAACAATTGGGAAAGCTCATACAGTAATACAGGCATTGCTTCTTGTTCGAAAGTGCCGGATAAAAATTCTGAATGATTTCCGATGGAAGTAATCCAAGCTGTTAGGTCATGAACGATGAAATCGGTTTATACAGGATAAAATCCTTGTATCTCCAACAACTACTGTAATGAGTCAATGATGATTTCAAATGATTTAGTACAGTTTGCTTCTGTTGTTATTTAAGCGCAAGTAGATTGAAACGAGTGACCACAAGTTTCCGATTCCTTCTCGGTTGATTATGTGGTGCTCTTGGCACTCGTATAAGGCGGAGATGGGGCTTGAATTGTGTTGAAAATTTATATAAATCTTTTAGGAGAATCGTAACACTGAATAGAAATATTAGTGAGTCTGAAAATGCTTGACTGCTACATTGTGGTTTTAATTCTTTAATGGCTTGAAAATTCAGCACAACAAAAAAATCACGTCAAATAGTGACAGTTAGCATTTCAAGTTTCCCTACTTAAAACAAATAAAACTGCAATGATAAATTCCTAATTTTATTGCCCACATTGACATTTTTAGGACATATAGTAAACAAATATATTTTGTAATGAATTTTAGAGGGAAAAAGGTATTATGCAATACCAGATGCAATAGAAAGTTTCATTTACAGCAAACTACAAACTATTGCACCAATTTGGGGGAAAATAAAACGTATTCGTTTAATTTTTCATGACCTTCATTGCAAAATCATGAGATCGTACTTTGGTGATAAAATTCTGGACTAGGATTCTTCCTAAAATTTTCCAAGAGCTGAAACTGATTGTATATGAGAGAAGAATTTTAATTAAAGTGCACGTCAAGAGAAATTCAGTTTGGAATGCTTTTGAAATCTTATTCAAGTTAAAATTTTCTTTGGAAACCTTATTGGAAGTTGAAATTTGTATTGGACTTGAAGATGTTGAAATCATGGATCAGAAGGAAAAGTCGTCTTTTTTTCGCTAACTAGCCGCTTGAGCAATACCTGCAGGTTTTCTCTCGAAACTTGATCGCTCGCTTGTCACCTGTTGGCGTTGGAGCGACAGACCTGTTGCTAGCCTATCGCTCGAGCGACATGGTTATCCGACCAAGGTCCTTTTCGCGTTTTAATACGTTTTTGATATTCTATTTCAACTACAACTCATATATTAGGGTTTGTACATCTTCCTACATAGTTGTTTATTTATACTTGGCTCTTTTATACAATTTTATAGTGTGAGAAAATGATTACTAACTTTTAGGATCATTGAAATATTTT
This sequence comes from Fraxinus sp. D2006-0159, assembly GCA_903798375.1. Taxonomy (NCBI): domain Eukaryota; kingdom Viridiplantae; phylum Streptophyta; class Magnoliopsida; order Lamiales; family Oleaceae; genus Fraxinus; species Fraxinus sp. D2006-0159. Next base: position 6,664 of record CAIGRQ010233859.1, on the reverse strand, counting down.
TCCATCTTTATTATTTGTGGTGAAATAAAATCTCATAATTCATCTGTCATATTTTCTTTTATTTTTTTGCTTGTGATTAAATATTTCATTATTGTGTCATATAACTTTAACATCTCAATTCGATGGTTGATTTCATATCAAGTGGTATTGAGCAATACGTGATCCTTGAATTCCCAACAATTGGTATAAGAGATTTTGGGTATAATTAACTCAACAACCTCATTACACCACGAGCCCATAGGTCGAATCGAACTCAAATTTTGATAAACCCGAATTCCACAAGTAATACGTGTCGACTTGGTGAGCCAGCCTACAATCTTGACTTACTTTTCTTATTTTGTTATAATCAAGTTAAATTTTCGTGCTTTTCATCACATAATTTTTTTGTAGTAGAAATTACATTCACACATGGTTTTTACATTTTCAATTCAAAAATTAAGTTTAAAAGTTATTTATTCAAAAATTAGGTGATAATTCAACGTTTTAATATTAGTAATAATATTATAAAATTAAATTAATCTACATACCACAACACCACACCTCTTTTCACTCCCAAACACTAAATCATTCACCTCTCTTCTCTTTCGCTCCTTTCACTTATCTCTATTCATCACACATGGAAGACCGATGTCGAAGACCACCGACGAGCACCACTGCACATTGACAATGGTTTTGGGAGTGGTTTTTGGGGGTGATTTTAAGGTTGTTTCTTTCTCCTTCGATTTGTTGCTTAGTCGGAGTTTTCAGATGGTTTTTATTGGTGGTCGTGGTGGTTGTGGTGATAGAGAGGTGATGGTGACCAATAAATAATATTTGAAATTGTGACTAAATTTGTAGTCATGACCCATAGTTTGTTAAGTTTTGACATATTAATTTGATAATTTGTGACGATAATAAATTGATCTATAATTTTTATTTTTATTTTTGTGATCGAGAAAAAATGTGTGACCAATTAATTTGATAATTTATGACCTATAAATAAGTTGTGACCTATAAAATTTGTGATTTGTAATTATAATTGTAATGTTCTACGATTATAACTAGTACGTAACTATGATTATAAATTGTATACTACTGTGACCTTAATATATTTAATTAATAAAATATATTTAATTATTTATTCGAATAATAAAATCTCATTATGACCTAATTTTTGAAATTTATAAAAAAATAATTTTGAAATTGTGTCTTTCAAAGGCCTTGGATATCCGTTGTTCCCTTTGTAAAAAACTAAATTAAAAAGGATTATGAATCGGCCTGACTAATTTTATGCAGGCACATGTACTGAACCCAATCTAGCCCTTTGGTCAACAGGCCGAGCCTAGCTCGCCTAATGGACGAGCTGAGCCTGGGTGGAGAGAGCATTGGCCAGATAAGCTTGATCATTGTTGGCGGTGGCGAAAAAGCTCGTGGGCTTGGACTCGGCTTGAAACTAGTCGGGCCCGACTCGGGCTCGGTTGCACTGAGCCCCATTTCGGGGCGTCGCTCGAGCCCGGGCCGGCCTGTGGCCCGTGCGAGCCTTCCCTTTATATTTAAAAAAACAAAAAAAATTAATTTTTTTTAAGAGCACCCTTTGCACGCAGTTAGAACTCTATTTTTTTTAAAAAAAAAAAAAAAGAGCTGGCTCCGCTTGGCCTATTAAGCCCAAGTCGAGCCTTATTTTTTTGGCCGGGTTTTGCTTGGCTCGACTCGACTTGAGCCGAGCTCAAACTTTTTTTTTTTTGGGGATCTCGGGCTCGACTCGTTGACATAGCTAGTCATTGTCACCCCTAAATAGTCATTGTCACTCCTAAATAAAGGAGTAATGCTATACATCGCAATTTTCAAATGAACAATGTTTCCTAGATCTCGATGATGATGAACTCCAGTTAAGATAGAGCAGTACTCTAAAAACATGGGACCGGGCGGTTAATAGCCTAATATTTTGACAAAGAAATGATTGTTTATTCTCTCATTAGACTGATAAGCTCGCCTCTCCAAGTACATTCTTTGACTGTCTTGCAACCTTATTCCCTTCTTTCCAAGGTCTCTCTTAGTCTCTTTCTCTGTGAATATCTGTTAAACTCTTGTTTAGAGTTGTATGTATATGCCCTGAATAACACTAATCATGAATCTTGTTTGGGTAGTTCTTGTTTGTACATTGAGTCGAGCAAGTCCTAAGCTTGCTCCTGCATAATCTTGTTGTTCGGGTTCTACTTTTGCTTATGCCTATGATTTAATTATTTTCTGTCCTGTTACTTGTGTGTTGGAGTTGAAATTTCTTGGCACGCTGGTTATTTGAGTACTCAATATATGTGTTTTCTATAAATCTGGGATTTGGGTTTTATGTTTATGTATTGTTCTTTTAGTAATTATCTATTTTCTTAACTTCATTTTTCCTCTTGGGACCATATGGGGTTCTTCTGTCAGATTATTTTCTCACTGTTTTAGCTCTTCAGAAACTGAGGGTCTAATTTGGAAACTTTTCACGTGATGAACTTGAACATTTCATCAATTTGACTCATCATATAATATTGTATATAGAATCAAAGGTATATGGTTATGATAAAAATCATAAATCCTAACAAAGTCTGTCATTGGATGTTTAGTATCCTGAATCTATTGGAAATCTATTGGATTCGGCCTTGTGCTTCACATTTGTATTGAAATTCCAAAAGAAATATCATGCACAATAAGACCTTCTTGTCTAGGTTCAAGCATACTAATGGGGCAGCCAATAACAGGGGGACAACTGTCCCTCCTGTTAAGCCCCTGTGAGTACTTCTCCACACTAGACGATTTGCAAAATTACCAGTGTGGAAAATGAGCAAGGCCTGAAATTTGATGGCTCTTGATAAAGGCCATGAGCTTGCACTATTTAGTATCGGTCTCCAAACTGTTCAAATATCAATGGTTTATATTATAGAACTCACAATGTGATGTTATAGCTTTGTCATCCCAATAATAACTTTCTTAGAAGTTTCATAATCCTGTCAAGTCTTGCAAATTTTGGTTTGTCCCTTGAATAAGTACCTCTCCAAAATACTCAATTATTTCCTCCTATCTGTGAACTGAGACTAACTTTTACACAGGATCATTAGATTGTGAGCTTGCATTCGGTGATAACTATTTCTGCTTCTTCTGCAGTACTTTAATCCCAAACATTATTGTTTAAAGTTAGTATGATTCATTTATGAAATAATATCTCCAAGATCTATTGCTTGCGAATTGTAGTTGCATCTAGTATCCCTTACCGAGAAGAGCTACACTTACAGTCATTAGAGATTACAGCCCTCTCTAATTAGTGTGGGACCACTAATTAATTAGAGAGGGCTGTAATTTTTACAGCCATCTAATGACTGTACAAGCAATTTTTTTGATCCCTTACCTGGTATTGTGTGTTTGATTCTTGAAAATATAGGATCTCGAAGAATGGATTCTGACATGGTAGTACACAATGGTGGATGTCACTGCAAAAGAGTGAGATGGAAAGTGAGAGCACCATCCGTTGTTGTAGCCTGGCAATGTAACTGTTCTGACTGCTCCATGAGAGGCAATACACACTTTATCGTCCCATCAGAAAGGTTTGAGCTTTTCGAAGATTCCAAACAATTCCTTACCACCTATACCTTCGGTACAAACACAGCGAAGCACACTTTCTGCAAAGTTTGTGGCATAACCTCCTTTTACATGCCGAGGTCAAACCCAGATGGCATAGCAGTTACATTCAGATGTGTGGATCCTGGAACACTAACTCATGTGGAGATCAAGCAGTTTGATGGAAAAAATTGGGAAAGCTCGTACAATGAAACAGGCATTGCTTCTTGCTCGACAGTGCCGGATAAAAATTCTGAATGATTTCCAATAGAAGTAATCAAAGCTGTTAGGTCATGAACGATGAAATCAGTTTATACAGGACAAAATCCTTGTATCTCCTGCAACTATGCAACGAGCCGATGATTTCAGCTATTGAAACCAGGGTCAATGATTTAGCATAGTCTGCTTCTGTCGTTATTTAAGCGCAAATAAATTAAAATGAGTGACCACAAATTTCCAATCTCTTCTTGGCTGATTAAATGGTGCTCTTGGCACTCATATAAGGCGGAGATGGGGCTTGAATTGCGCCGATTATGTTACAAATTTCATGAATTGTGTTGAAAATTTATATAATTTTTTTAGGAGAATTGTAACATTGAACAGAAATACTAGTGAGTTTGACAATGCTCGACTGCCACATTGTGGTTTTAATTCTTTAATGGCTTAAAAATGGCATCCTTATTTGATCTAAGTATTGCAATTTCCCCTAGGTATACTCTAGGACGGTTATCTGTCTTTTAAGTTTTAACTGTCACTCTAATTGACCAAACTTTGACACGGCATTGCACCACCGAAAAAGAGCCTCTCTCTCTCTCTCTCTCTGAAGAGTTATTTTCCATGAGTGAACTCCTATACATGCAGGTTTCGAGTAATAATAGCATAAGATCAAAGTCAAAAACTCATATGGAGAGCCCCATAATAGGAGTCTTAAATCGACAATATAAACAAATACCACTGCAACTGTCGAAGTCACAACAGCTCAAGTATGGGTTAAGTTACAAAAAGGTACACACCATAAATGAACTTTAAGTAGCCACTCATGAGCACAACACTATGGCACTGCATTACATGGAATACTATTTCCTGTCCCAACAAAGAATCATAAAAATGCAGGCAAAAAGTGAATTGACCCCTTTATTGACGTATCAAAACCTACTAGCGATCATTTCTTCATCAACAATGCACTGCACTGTGCCATGATCTTTGATGCCCTTGTGACTGCGTCCGTCATATAGAAGTTCTCGACAGCAGGTTCAAATGGAGCCATATCCACCTTCTCCTTGATCTCAGGTCTCAAGGAAGAAGTTGAAAAAGTTGCTGGTTCTCTTTCATCGGTATGCAAAAGATTGGGTGCCACAGTCCTCATTCGGGACCTGATAGCACTAAGAGTATCATATGGCAGCTGAGCACCTGCCACCTCAGACAATGCTCTAATTATTTTCCAATCATCCCTGGCATCACCCACTGTCGGGACTGCTGGTACTGTTGTTTGAGCACATCCTTCTGTATTTGCAAATGTCGCTTCTTTCTCAGAGAAAGCTGATGAGGGAAGAATTACATTGGCGCGATACACGCCCCGATCACCATGGTGACCTTGGTAAACGACAAAGGCATCATCCGGAACTTTCTCCAAGTTCACATCATCAGCACCCATCAAATAGAGAAATTTGGCAGATTCAATGCTTCTGTCAGATTCTGGTACAAGTCCAAGGTCCAGAGCCGCAGCCTGGGCAGCATTAAGTAGCAACACATTAAGCCCATTCCAATCAGGTCTAACAGCATTTGTGTTTTTGCAAATGGCCTCAACTGTTGAGAAAATTGCATCCTTGTCCTTCCGCTCAAAGATTCCAGCTCCAACAATGACGACTGGGTTTTTAGCATTTGAGAGGGCAGAGCAAAAGGAATGGCGTCCCTCGGCAAGTTCAATCAGTGTTTGAGGGCCCGTGCCAAGGTGTTGGTGATCGTAGTTGAAATCAGCAGCAGGGCCTATGTAACCAACCGTTGCATTGGTTGCTCGAACTGTTTTCCGGATCCTGGCATTCACCATAGCAGCTTCTACCCTTGGCTGGCAGTTCAAGAGAATAAGCATAAATTACCAACAAAAGAAAAATGACCAAAACCAACACACATTAGTTAGTTATTAAACACTGATGATAAGGCTACCATGTCACCAAGAAAAGCACGTTTAAGTCAGGTCATGAAAATTTGTCCCTGTTTGAACCCCATTTTTTGAAAATAGATTTTGAAAAAAGTGATTTCTTAGGAGGAAGTGTGGTTAAAAAGTTGGAAAACATTTTGGATTTACGTGCAAAGTTATTGGGAGAATGTGTGGTTGATAATGAGCTTTGGAAAAAACGAGTTTCAAAAAATGGGACTCAAACATGGGCTTTATATCTTACGTTCAAGACATTCTCCAGATATGATACTAAAGTTCAGATGTTTCCAGCTTTATAAATTAAGCCACTCAATACAGACAAGCCATAAAATCAAAAGGACATCCCAAATCTAAAAAAGGAATAACTTGCATGATGCGCCAATGACAACAAAGTACAAATACTCTGAAGTGAACAACAGAAACTAAATCCCATAGAAAGCTTGATCCATAACTCTTACAAGAACCCTGCTACAAAGTGTTTTTACTTTTTTTAATTAATTTTATTATACTTATATATATTTATTTATTTTACATTTTTTGTCAAACCAGGAATAAATTTACCAATAGCTTCAGTGATTGTCCATCATGGTCTATTCTCTTCCCTTTGTAAATAGTATTAACCTCAAGCTCATATGTGAATGTTCTCCCATTCTTTTATCTGATGGTTTCGGGGGTGCATTAACCACACTAGCATGCATGTTCAGAATTATTTTTGTCTGATGATCATATCATTTCAATCTGCAGCAATTATGGAGCACACAAAATTTTCTCTTCTTCAAGAAATTTGCCTAAATCCACTTCCAAAAGGAGAATCCATCACCTCAATTATACTCCCATCAGATCAGACTAAATCTCCTATCTTCAATCCAAATCGCATGGCTAACAAATCTGATGGTTCTCGTAAACACTTGTACCTTGTCTTTACTGAACCAT